>SNQJ01S0014988.1:112066-130142 GCA_010110895.2 Picea sitchensis | reverse complement strand
TCTTCCAACAATTCCTTCTTTGATGTTGTTTCTTTCGAGAGCTTCTTTTTCTCTCTAATAAACTTTGGTTGTTTTGAGACTTCCATTAATATGCAATTATTGGTCGTATGTCCATAGTTATGACATCTGAAGAATTCTAGGTCCCCTTCTTGTAGAGGTGCAAAGGCGTTATAGTTTCTTCTTTTAACTTGATTTACTGCTTGGTTATTTTTAAGGTTATAGTTATTAACCCTCGAATATTTCCTTATATATTCTCTACAATTCATAACTTTGTCTCTAAAATTATATCATTCAAATCAATAACCAAAGAAAACACGAGAATACCTATTTTGATAAAACTTCTTTGGTATTGTCTTATCTGCCTTATTGATGGGTGGAAGTAATCCTCTCGAGTTCTGATCATTACTTGTCTTTTCTTCATTTTTCTTCTTGAATGTACTGAGGAGAGCATTTGCATAAGATTTTGAGTTAACTTGGATTTATTCTTGAGAACAACCTATTCCATTTTTATTACCTGAATCCCTTTGTGTGGTAATAATCTTATCTAATATTTTAGAGATATTTTCATATCTTGTTTGAATGAGTTTTGCATCCAATTCTTTTCTTAGGTGAACTATTTCTACCTCCATCCTTTCATAGGTTTTTTTTTTTTTTTTAAGATACTTTTCTAGACTATATTTGATTTTTTTTGCTTCTAGGATTTGTTTTTTCAAGTTGCTCATGAATTTCTCCATCTCCCTTTCTTTATATTCATGTTTATCCTTTTGTTCAACTACAAAAAAATTTAGTTGTCTATATCTAGTTTTGTATTTTCTTAATTCATTCAAGGCACTGAGAAGTTCTTCTTCCATATTAACTTCTACTTCATCTTCTGACTCTTTTTCATGTTTAATTTATTCTATCTCATTATACTCTTCAATACCTAGAAAAGGACTTCATCATCATCAGATTCATCACTTTCACTAGACTCTGACGAACTGTTGTTTTCTTCTTTTGAGTAAAAATTATTTTTCCCTTTGTACAACGTTTTCTTGTAGTTGGGTTTTTCCTTCTTCTTGTATTGTTTATTTTTGTTTTATTCATCTTCAGGGTCCTCCTTGGGATAGGGATACTTGGATGCAAAATGTACAACCTTGCCACAGTTAAAACATTTGAAAGGCAGCTTTCCTTTGTACTTCCTTGATCCTTTCTGAAGTTTTCTAATAAAATTGGCTTCTTCCACATCAGATTCTTCATGATGGATGGATTGAGTTTTTTGCTTTTGATTTTTTGTTTTCTTGAGCACCTTGAAGGCTTCCTCTCCTCGTGGGAGGTTCTCGTGACCTAATATTAACTCATAGGCTGTGAGGATTCCATAAAATTCATCCATGGTGAGTCTATCTAGATTTCCCTGATCTTCGAGAGAGGACACTTTAGGATTGTATAGAATAGGTAGTGTTCTTAGTATTTTTTCAACTAGCTCATTTTCTCACACTTCTACTCCCAATCCTATGATTGCATTAACAATATTATCAACTCTTTCGAAGTACTCTGATATATTTTCTTCATCCTTCATTTTTAGACCTTCATATTGTACTCTGAGAGTTTGGAGTTTGGCCCTCTTTACCTTCGAATATCCTGCATATATGGTTTCCAATTTATCCCAGCGTTGTTTTGCATTATTACAGTTTAGTACCTTAGCAAGGATTTTCTTACTCAGTCCAGCTTGTAGTGTGTTTAAAGCCTTTGCATGTTCCCAAAAACTTTTATTATCTTTCTCTTCTATGGGAGTGGCTTTTGGAACATCATATCCCTTTTCAACTAATGTCCATACTTCCAGTCCAATGGACATCAAATAGATTTTCATTCTAACACTCTAGAAGACATAGTATTCACCATTGAATAGGGGTATTTTTGATGACATATTCAACTGCTAATCCATTCTAAATGTATATTCCTCTTTAATTAATTTAAACCTTTTGTGAAGAAACCTGGCTCTGATACCAATTGAAGTATTAGATCCTGTCACTGAGAGGGGGGGGGGTGAATCAGTGACATAATAATTATATCAATTTTCCTTTTGTTAATGCGAAAAAAAATTTAACACAATATTTTATCGTGGAACCCAATAGGGAAAAACCACAAACGCTTTTCTATTAACTACAAAATTTGTTTTACATGTTACATAGAAGGAAAATATTCTTCCTTTTCGATCAACACCAACTGATCAGGATGCACCCACACCCTTGTTCAACAACACCAATTGGTAGGAGGATATGACCCCCTGTTTAGTCAGCTACAACTGACAAGGAAGCACCAACTTCCTCTGCAGGCACCAACCTTCCCTTGCACCACCCAAACACCCTTATTTTATAAATCTGGATTTTTTTTTGTATAAAGTCTTTACTGCATCTCTCTCTCTCTCTGCATATGTGATTTGATTCATCTTCAGATTCAGACTATAGAGACACTTTATTCTCACCACTCTTTATTGTTTATATATTCTTCAAAACGCTGTGAGTGTGATACATTGTGTCCCTTTGTTTGGACCATCGCACCTCTTTGTCTAACTTAACCATAATCATAGTTTTTTATTCTTACCATGAAGGAATTTCATATATTGATCAAATATATGGATCAACTTCATCTTTTAACACGACCCGAATATCTGCAATTATTTCAAAAAATGAGTTCTGCAGAGGTGATTCCTTCAAACCATTACATGTTAATGATAATGCAAAACCATGGGCTTATCAACTTTAGAAAGACATTATCCTTTTCCTTCATATATTTTATTCCATATGACTAACGACGATGACCCGACGCTAGGCCAAACGAGCACTTGAGTGCTTATTAGAATCAATGGTCATGATTTAATCTCTCTATGAAAGGATGAATGTTGGGACTTTGGGACTTTTTCCTTTCAAATATTCTAAATAAGATTTCACTGAACAGATCATATGGTTCATGTTTATTTTATGGAACCAGTTCAATAGACAGATTCAATCCTTACACTTATCCTTTCATTGCTAATCTGACGACTGGTACTTAATCAAGAATTTAGATGGATGACCACCATTTACTTTGAGATTTTGGTTATTCTACTTACGCTATCCTTCCATTGTATTTTGATCAATGGTTGAGAATGCACCCAAAGTATTCTTCAGATCAAACGACTCATGTCCACTTTGATACTTTAGCATTCGGGACTTCGGGACTTAGGTCATTGTTGGTGGTGAAACTCCTGAAGTAAATCTCCCAGAGTGACGTAACTTACAGATGTCACTTGTTGACATGGCATGGGTCATAGTAGCCATGTGTCACTTAGATTCATGATTTAAATGTACCTCATCTTCCAATTTCATCTTGACACTTGTCATTATCTGACTGTGCCATGTGTACTTGTTGACGTGGTCTAATAAACTGGTATGTCACATGTTCTTGATGACATGGCCTACTAATGTGATCTCTCAATGTGACACATATTCATCTCCTTGATCTAATGGTCAGTATACTATCTGAAATGTATATCAGATTGATGGTTGAGAGTGACTTTGGAATTTTGGCTATTCGGGCCTTTTCCCTTTCTTATCCTATCCTTCTACTTTCCTTGATATGATGATCATGATATCTTCTGAAGTGTTTCCTCAGATCAGACAATTGTCGATAATTTGGGACATTTGTGGCTTACTCTGTCCTTCGACAAAAAAATGATCTGACGGTCCTGACATCTCCCTAAGTGTTCTTCATATCAGACGTTTCACTTTTTATTTGGTACTTCATCCTTTGGGTGATCTTACTTGTTCTCAACCCTTTTCTCCCGAAGTGGTTAGTGCTGAAGTTGACCACTGCTACGTTGGCATGCTCTGAATAGATCAGACGATCCTAGTTTACTTAGGGACTTCGTATCGAATGGTATTCATCTTTACTTATCCTATATTTCCACTTAAAGTGAACCAACAGTTGAGTGACCATCGACGGTTGATGTGGATTGGGGAACCACAACTTGCGAGTGGTTTAATTCATCACCAAATCTCTGCAATTTATCCATGTCATTGATATGCACTTGTGTATCCGATGGTCACAACTTAATCTGAATTAATCTGATCATTCATTGGATCAATCAAAGTCGTCGATGTTTGAGTTTATGAGATCTGACGATCTAGACCAATTGTAGGATTGGATCTAGCGAGTTGTTTAATTCTCCTTTCTCTCTTCACAATTCATTCCTGACATTGATCTGGCACATGAGTATCAACGGTCTTGATTTGATCTGATCGTTGACTATTTCTCCAACGATCCTTCTAAGTTTCATTGTGCCATCTCTTCTGAGATTTTATCTTCATTTGCTAATCCACCTAAGCTTTAATATGTTTGCATCGTCCAATGGTTTGACATCAATGACAACATATTAATGACACTATGTCTGACAAAAATGATGACTGGGAAAGCCACACCTCAGTTTAACCAAGTACCCGCCCCATACAACACTATGCAACAAAAGTATAATACTGCGCAACAATCATATAACACAACACAACCACAGTAAAATATTGCGCAACCACACTACGATACCCCATAGTATAACCAGGCACCTCAGCATAATGTGTCGTGAGGGGATCGAACGGAATACAGAGGTAGAGGAAGAGCAAGAGGAGGCTTTGGAAGAGGTAGACGACTAGTGGTATGTCACAATTGTCAATAACCAGGACACTATGCAAGAGAATATCCACTTCCACCAGTGACTTCCATGTATTTCCGTGCATCATATCATGACATGGAAGAATGTACTACATTATTAGGAAAGATCCAGGAAAAGAGGAATCAGAACAATCAGAATTTTCAGTGGATTTCAATAGAAGTGAGGGATGAAGGAAGAAACATCAACATAGTTACATGCAGAGTAGCTAAAATAGGAAACGACGCAGTACAACAAGAGCCAGTACAACACCAATGGGTGAAGAAGAATATCGAATCAAGGAAGAAGTTTGATGCATAGAACGAGAAGGAGATATTCAAGCAGGACAAACAAGAATTTATGAAACTAGACATTGTGTCGACATCAACTGTGCAACATAGTAAGGAATCACCTGAGTATGATATGCCTCCATTGTTGGATAACACCAAAGAAACACATCCCCTGGGACAAGTAAGTATGATCAAAGGATTTTTGCAATCATGTGTAAAATTACTAAATCATCTATACTTTGTCAAAATATTACAAAATATGCTAGAAATATGTAGTGTAGAAATATGTAGTGTAGAAACATAAGGAAATCTAGAATAGAAAACAGTCAACCACCTACATACAAGGAGGAGAACAAGTAGGGAGTTTAGGATGAACACCAACATTAGAGATATCATAATGGATTTAGGATCCGAAGTGAATGTATTACCCAAGAAGACGTGGAAGTGTATGGGAGATCCCACATTAGGATATTCACCAGTTCAGCTGAAACTGGAAAATCAACACAGATTTCTACCAATTCAGAGACTAAAAGGAGTGACAGTAGACCTGGATGGAGTGCGCACTAAAGCTAACTTCCAAGTAATAGAGATAGTGGACGAAACAACACCTTATCTAGCATTACTCGGTTTGGATTGGGCGTTTGATAACTAGGACATAATCAACTTAAAGACATAGAAATTGACTTTTGATTCAGGAGAATACAAGGTCGTTATGCCATTAGACCCATCGGAAGGGGAAAGGTTTGTAGAGCTTACTTGCTTGGACCTAGAGGAAATTAGCCAGTTGTAAAGAACAACTACGTGAAATAAGGATTACGTAAACCCAACTTCATATGGGATACTCAGTTGGCATAGCATCACCTCATGTGCGTCAGACTCAGATACAGGTTTAGAAAATTGGCAACAGAGGCTACACGAAGCTTCCACAAGAATATGCGTAAGAATAGACCACACAGTAAGATGGGTAGGTATGGATATAAGGGAACCACCCAAATTCCACAGGGTGAACGATCTAGAATCACTCTTGATGCGCTATGAATATGAAGTGCTATAAAATTAGAGACTCTTAGCACTAGATATAGAACTCAAGGCCACACTTGCAAGATGGTTGGACGCACACAAAGAAACAATCAAGGATTGGTACCAATGTAAGTGGTTACTACACATTAGGTTTGGCACAGAACAAAGAAGCAACTAGAAGGAAAAATATGATGGACATGGGGCACTAGCAGAACACTTGGAGAAGAGCAGAGCACTGTGGAAAATGAAACCCCTAGAGGAATGGCCTCATCATTTTGTACACACATTAGATGGAATCCTTAAAATCATCCCTACAGACCAGGAACTTCATAGAGGAACTACGAGCTGGAAATTACTACAACAAAAATTTACAGTCACTTTATCATTTGAGCATGAGAACCCCAACATAGATACAACACTTAAACAAATAAGAGGGGTAATATTCATTAAAGAACCATAAGTTGAACTCATAACAAAAGAACAACATAAAAATAGACAGATAGTGAAGGAACTATTGTCATGCTACCATGTGTAGGAAGAAGTACCAGATGAACATGACCCATGTGATATTCATATTGAGGAAGTTGAATGAGAAAGAGAAGTGGAAGGTCCACCTCTAGAATCAGAAGTAATTGCTGCGCCGATCAAGGTAAAGAAAGTCAACATTGGGATAGTTGAGAATCCAAAAATGGCCAGCATTGGAGACTACTGGGATGAGAAAACAGTGGAAAGAATAACATAGTTATTGCATGAGTACAGTGACTTGTTCCCCACAACGTTCATAGAAATGAAATGCATAGCGAGAGATCTAGGTGAAATGAAAATACCACTCAGAGCTGAGGAAAGAACGATCAGACAACGACCATACATATTAAATACAATATATAAGAAAAACGTCAAAGTTGAGATCAATAGGATGTTGGAGGCTGGAATCATAGAACCTATAGAAGAATCATAATGGATAAGCTCGATGCTAGTTCAAGAGAAAAAACAAGGGAGGATAAGAATATGCGTCGACTTGAGGAAGTTGAATGATGCGTGCCTACATGACCCGTTCCCTACACCTTTCACAAATGAGGTGTTGGAGAACATAGGAGGACATGAATCTTATTCATTCACCAATAGATTTTCAGGATACCATCAGATCATGATATCACTGGAAGAAAAATACAAGACGACTTTTGCTACAGAATGGGGATCCTACCAACATACAGTCATGTCATTTGGACTGAAGAATGCACCAACAATATTCTCCAGAGTAGTCATAGCTTCATTTAAAGTATTTATCCACTAGTTTCTAGAGGTATACTTGGACGATTGGACAATCTATAGTATGTTGAAATACCATGTAGAGGTCTTGTGGCTAATGTTAGAAAGATGCAGGAAGTGCCAGATATCATTCAACATCAAGAAGTGCATCTTCTGAACACCTTTTTGGATATGCAAGAAAGGTTTTCTAGTAGATCCTACCAAGATTGCAGTAATTGTTAGCCTGTAACCACCAAAAATAGTTCATCAATTGAGAGAGACATGGGGACACATAGGATACTACTGGAAATTTATAAAAGGGTACGTGCATATCACCACGCCAATGGAGAAACTGCTAAGGAAATACACAAAGTTACAGTGGAATGAGGATTGTCAACACAGTCTATATACACTGAAAGAAAAGATGGTAACCGCACCAATACTAGTATTCCCAGACTAGGAGAAGACATTACACATACAGGTAGATGCATCATCCATAGAACTTGGAGCTATTCTGGTGCAACCAAGAACATGAGAATTGGATCATCCTATATCATTTTCTAGCAAAAAAATGTCAGAGTCAGAGAAGAACTACAACACTACAGAGAGGGAAGGCCTAGCTATGGTCTAGCGCTCCAGACGTTTAGACATTACTTACTGGGAAAACATTACAAGATGTTCACAAACCATTTAGCGCTCAAATACATAGTCAACAAGCTAGTGTTGGGGGGGAGAATTTGCATATGGCTATTGTTGTTTCAAGAATTTTATTTTGAAGTAATAGTCAAGCCAGGGAAGTTGAACACAGGACCGAATCATCTATCCAGGATCATGAATGGGGAGGAACCTACAAATCTAGAGGACAACTTTCCAGACGCATAATTATTTTTCATCCAGATCGCAGATGAATACTTTGCAGACATTATCCAGTACTTGAGTACAGGGAATACAACACAAGAATTCAACACCGCACAGAAGAAAAACCTGGTAGTCCGGGCTGCAGACTATCAGTTGATTGCAAGACACTTATAAAAAATGGGCACAGATAACATGTTGAGAAGATGTGTGCTAGAACATGAAAGACCAAGGATTTTAGCAGAATCCCATGAAGAAATAATTGGAATACATTACACAGGAAAAGATACTGTGTAGAAGGTATTGCGTGCAATACTATGGTGGTCACACATTCACAGAGACTCAAAGGAGTATTTCCATAAATGTGGTGTATGTTAGAGGGTTCATAAACTGAATAGAAGGGACAAGATGCCTATTATAGAAATATTTGTCTCACCCTATGCAATCTTGCACAGAGGGCCTTTTCCATTTCCCCATGCAGACTTTTCATCCCTTTTTGCAAAGTCCATAGCTAAAAAATACAATTTTTCCACATGTATGGGCCTTGCCTACTATATAGCATGCATATACGCAGGTTACACCGCTATAGCCCGCATACATCGAGATTTGTTCCCAAAAATGAAAAATGGAGTTGGGTTTCCATGTCACAATAGGATATCT
Organism: Picea sitchensis; assembly: GCA_010110895.2. Lineage (NCBI taxonomy): Eukaryota > Viridiplantae > Streptophyta > Pinopsida > Pinales > Pinaceae > Picea > Picea sitchensis. The sequence goes on along the minus strand of SNQJ01S0014988.1, from coordinate 121,412 downwards.
ATGATCCTTGGCCTTCCATATACTGGAAACATTTTGACTCGGCCCTTCAATTCCATTTGAAGGATATAAATGGGCCAATTCTGAGCTATGGAAAAGAGGAGAAATAATTCAACTTTGAGAGAAAAGTTACTCTGGATAAAAATTTTACTTCATATTGAGTCTGCATCCCTTTTTCCTTTAAGTCTGAACATAGTGTTCAACCCCCAAGCTCTTTCCTTATTGATTGAGAAATTCATGGTCTCTCTTCTATGAGCTTTCCTTTGGTGGAGGATTTAAGTGGTGGAGGCCCAGCTGGAAGGAACTTAGTTTCTCAGTTCCGAACCGTTCCGACATGGAAGTCTGTAACTTTTTCACTTTTGTTGATCACATATTAAGAGAAATACCCTTTTCCCATCCAATTGACATCTTGCAAATATTTGAATTATTATTCCATGGGAATATTTGTTATGTATATTAATGGATTATTCTATTGAATGTTCTAACATCATATATCATCACCATATGCTTGCTTTGCTTGGTTGTTGAGGACTAGTTGCAGGTATATTTCTTTGGGTCAAGTGCTCAACAGTGGACTTCATCGAGCATTTGGATGAGGTAGTTATTTTATCTTGTCTTGATAGAATATTTTTTTATATAGCATACTTCGGAGTAGATTTGATTTATGTAGTAATTTCCATCTATTGTGGTTTACCCTAGACATAGAGATATTTTCCTCATAACAATTCCTCTGCGACCATAGGTAACCCTGCAGGCATTTGAAAAATGGGCAATAGATTTTGTGGGACCAATTAACCCACCAACAAAAAGGACCGTAGTGAGGTACATTATCACCATGATGAAATACCTGACAAGATGGGTGAAAAAAACACTAGTCAAATATTGCAGCGCAGAGACAACAACACAATTCCTGTTCGAACAAGTGATCACTAGATTTGGTTTCCCTGGGATTTTGATGAGTGACCAAGGCACTCAATTCATTAACAGTACTTTTAAGTCTATTACTGAGGAATTTTAAGTTCATCATCAAAAGAGTACACCATATCATCCTCAAGAAAATGGAACAGTGGAAGCCCTTAACAAGATCCTTGAAAATGCACTGACGAATATCTGTAATGTTATTAGGGATGATTAGGACCTAAAGATACCAACAATATTGTGGGAATACAGGACCACATGCAATAAATCGATAGGATACACACCATTCAAATTGGTATATGGAAAAGAAGTAGTGGTTCCACTCGAATTTTTGGTACCCAGTCTGTGCATAGCAAAAATTACGAACATGAAAGAATGAGACACAGTACAGAATAGGCTGAATCAACTGATGATCATGGAGGAGGATAGGATTCTAGCAGGGTTTCACCAAGAAGTCCAGAAATCAAGGGACAAATCTTGGCATGATAGACATATCAAGAAGAAAAATTTCAAGGAAGGAGACTTAGTGTTGATGTATGACAGTAAATCGCTTCAGCATCCATGAAAACTTAGAATGCATTGGTTAGGACCATATGAAGTAAAAACTATCACAGATGGGGTAGATGTACAATTGAATGATTTAGGAGGAACATAACTTAGAGGGATGATCAATGGGAGCATACTGAAGCTATATAGGGGCAGTCGATCCCTTAGCACTTAAAAAAAAAAATAATAATAATAATAATACCACGTCATGTCAGACATCAAAAGAGAACACTAGAGATATAGTCCGCCGAAATAAAATGAGCACGCACACTCGACAATGCTAGCCTGAAAGAGACAAGGCCAATAGTCATTACAAAGAGGAATTTCAGCATGAAAAGGACAATCGGGACGAGCTAGAATTGGTACTCGAGCAAGATAATCTTGAGAAAAAATACAAGAAAGGCCGCACGAATAGGATGGAGCAGAAATTGGTCATAGCCTATGAGAAATCCTAAATAGCGCACAGACGACCGAACTCATAGTGACATAGAAGATTGATCATATTGTGCAGAAAATAGATCAATACAAAGAAGATATTGAGAACCTCTAAGAGAATCTTGTACTTACCACTCCAGCATAGGTGAAGGATAAAAGGAAGTAGGAGGCAACAACGTAGATAAAGGATATAGAGAAACAATTCCACACGGTGGCTGACTTGTTCGAGAAAGAAGTGAAACTCTGGATGAAGATGGAAGAGGATCAATAGGTCCAGCAGTGGGACTAGGAAGGATAAAGGATAAGTGAAACTATCCAGGACCTCAAGCAGAGGCAGAAAACAATGCTAATCATGGAGAGCGTCAAAGCAGCATAGGATATGAATAAAATGCAAGAAAAACTCATAGCTGCACAGACACAGAAAAAGGAGCGCCAAGCTCAAATGAAATCTCTCCAACAGTGGGTAGCATAGGTCATTTCATAGGTGGAGAAAGAAAATAAAAATATGGCACAAACCCAGGTAGAGTGTGTAAGGTTGTTCAGCAACGAGATTGCAGTATAGGTATTGGATGCACTCAAGGAGAAGACCGTGCAGGCCCAACGCAAGGAACAGAGATCATGGAGAATTTCCAATCGATCACAAGAGAGATCAACGAAGCACACTAGGGTTAGGTGGCTTAGGAATAGCCACATGTTAGTGTTGGGGGCATGTTGGAAGAAGGTTTAATCAGAAGGAAAGGTTATTTTGGGAAGAAGGGAATGTAAGACATGTTGGAGAAATTTCTATTTTCGACACACTAGTTGAGTGGGCGTTAACTAACTAGTTCTATTTTATACTTTCTAATATTATACCATCACTATTGTGCATGCATTCCTAATTATAGGATGTGATTTCCTATATGAGTGAATATCACTCACTCATTGCTTAGTTCATAATATACATTTATTCTCATTCTTCATTGTGTATCTCTCTTCCTTTTCTTGATAAGTTTTGTTTGTGTATGCTTTAGCTAGGTCTCATGTGCAGGTTTCCATGAAACACTGACATGGTATTAGAGTCGATATGCTTGAAGCAACCTAGACAAGCTAGAGAAGAGCGAAAGAGGATTTGAGTAAACCTAATTTTCGCCATCGTCGTGGCCTATCCCTATCGAAAGTTGCAACGATGGAATCGTCCCAGCCTATCACTATCGAAAGGTGCGATGGTCATTGCACTGTGTTCTTCATCTGGGGTGCGAGGATTCAATTTTTCACAATCATCGCACTGTTTCCTTCACTAGGGTGCGATGATTTAACATTGTCACACTTTACCCTTCTCTAGGGTGTGACGATTCAGTAACCCTCCAAAAATTGGTTTTTGGCAGTAAAATAGACATATATCGAAATCCATGTTCTGGGTCGGGATTAAATTTTTACCAAAGACGTATAACATAGGGATTCTCATGCTCACCAAAAATATCCAAACCCTACGTCATATTTTAGGATATATAGTTGTTTTATCATATCTATAGGTCCCATAACATCAACAGTCATATCTCAGAATCCACAATCTGAGTTTTCAGGATCTTTTCAAAATCAATAGCAGGATGGAGGCAATGAAACTTCTTCAATCACGTTTGGTGATAATACTCACACCATACAACTATTTTGAATGGAATTCAAAGGTTTCATTCCAACTCAAAATAAAAGGACTGTATAATTTGACGATGGTGACAGAAACGAAACCTACATCAGTGCTTGAGAAAACCAGATGGACGAACCATGAAGATGAGGCCACATGATTAATTCTTGAGTTAATCTCCACTGATATATGGTTTCATTTTGTCACACGCAAGAATCCAAATGATATATAGACCACCTTGGAAGGACTCTTTGGAAAGAAGGATGAGATGTGAGTTCATATGCTTGAGGTAGAGTTGAATACCCTAGATGCTAAAAGTTTTGATAATATACATGATTTCTTTACTAAATTTAAATATTTGATTTTGAGCTTGGGTGAATGTGGTATTGACAAGTCTACACAAGAGAAACAACTTATTCTAGCAATATTGGCCAAGATAGGACCATAATATGTTGTATATGTCTCTAATTTCCATTCTGGAAGATGTCTTTTGGGAGCAAATTGGAAAATACCTATGATGGCTCAGTTCATTGCGTCTCTCACACAAGAGAAGACAAAAATCATACATATGGGCCTCATTAAAGATCCCAAAGAACATGCACTCACCATGCATGATGTAAAAGGGTCATCCAATTGAAAATCGAAGCAGAAACGAAAGGCGCTATTACATGCAGAGTCAAAGAAGGAGGGATATTCCAAACCCTTCAAGGATTCTTCAGGTTCCAAAAATTATTCAAATTCCAAAGGGAATAATAAGAAGGGAAAGAAATTCACATATTGCAATAAACCGAATCATGAAGAATCCACATGCATGAAGAAGAAGATCGATCTTATGACACAAGTACTTCAAAAGAATAACTTTGGAGACTTAATTCCTGAAGGATCCAAGAAGAAGAAGGAAGAAGACCATGCACCTAAGAAAGGTAATCATCATGCTCTGGTTGCAATTAATTCTTCATCTGATTCATGGATTATATATTTTGGCACATCACATCATATGGCAGCTAAAGAGGAAGTTTTTACTTATTTGAGTTCATGCTATGGACCTCCTATTCTCATGGGGGATGATACTCTAATAAAAGTTGCAGGAGAGGGAAGAGTGGAACTTCCTAATGGAAGTTTTGAGAATGTATTACATGTTCCAAATAATTCTATAAATGTGCTCTCAGTTTATCATATCACTCAAACAGTTAAAAGGGTTGAATTTACATTAGATTCAGTTACTATACTTGACATCCATGACAATTCCATTATTGTAGTAGGTGAGGTAGATCACAAATCACGGTTGTATAAGTTCATTAAGTTTACTGACTATGACTCCTCTTTGCTACTTACATGTGCTAATGATAGTAGTAGAGTATGGCATGAGAGATTTGGTCATTTAAACTTTAGGTACATGCAATGAATTTCCAAGCAAGGAATGGTCAAAAGCTCTCCAGACATTCAATTTTCTGAAGGGGTTTGTGAAGGATGCATTCTTGGCAAGGGGTTTGTGAAGGATGCATTCTTGGCAAGCATCCTAAAGAGAAGTTTGAAAAGGGGAAGGAAAGGAGAGCCTCCTCTTCCTTGGATATTTTTCACAGTGATCTCATGGGTCCATTTCCACATTCGTCCATAAGAAAATAAAGGTATGTTCTTACATTTATTGATGATTACTCACTCTATACTTGGGTTTATTTTCTCAGACAAAAGTCTAATGTTTTTGAGCATCTCAAATATTTCAAAGATCTAGTAGAGACACAAACTGGGAATAAAATCAATATCCTTTGTATAGACAACGGAGGGGAGTATATCAACAAATATTTTCATAATCTTTGTCGTGAATTTGGTATCTAGTTGCAGCACACAGTTCCATACACTCTGCAACATAATAGAGTTATTGAAAGGAAGAACAAGTATCTCAAGGAGATGACCAGTTGCACGTTGCATGCAAGATCAATTCCTTCCAAGATTTGGGATGAGGATGTAATGTGCCTGACCACCCATGGTCGGGCCAAGATACATGATAGAACTCTTTTGTTCTCTCTGCGGAACATACTGTAACATACCCAACACCCAACTGAGCTATGCCACGTGAATTTTTCGAACCGCATGGAATTAAAAAATATATACACACAAAGCTCTTGCGGAAACATATATATAAAACGTAAAGATACAAATACCTCTGTAAGTGCATGGATTCACATGGAAATAAAATTAAACATATACATGCAACATATGCGGGCAATACCCATAAATATAAAGACAATTATAAACACGCATAAGATAAACCCATAAAAATGCACACGTAAATGACAATGAAGCATGTAAATTTATCACACAGTTGACACTTATCTTGGTAAGATTCAAGAATATCACCAATTGCATGCATACCTTCCATGAACCTCCCAGCCTTATACCACACTTCTCAACACTCTTAATAGTTGGTCACCCTAGAGCTGGGACTAAACTCCACCCAAGTAAAGGGATTCCTAACCATGCTAATGGTTCATGGACAACATGAAAGACTCTGTCACAGGTGCCAATTAAAACTAACATCCTACAATCCCTCATTCCCCACATGCCTATCCCACCCAAGGAAGTGTTCCCCTTCTCTTATCAACAATCCTTCGACTACCCCACTTCCTTTCTGGGCTTCAACAATAGGCTAGATAAGAAGTCTCAGAGCACTGTAGTTGCAGTTTAACACCTTCAGGAAATCAATTCCCAACAATTCTCACACTCAGAGAAATTTCTCACGAGCCTAACAGACTACGTCTTCAATGTCCCATGGGCCTGACAACCTGCTTCTTCAGTCCATCTCCCAAGCTAACCAGATACAGAAATATAATGGTTATGGTTATGGGTTTAGGTACAATGACAGGAAAGTATGCAAGATAGATTACTGAGTGAGTGAATGCTCATGGTATGGATCAATGGATGATTGAATGATGGGGGAATGATGGAAATAATGATAGGAAATGAACTAAGTCCAAACAATATGTATGCATGTCCCCAACTTGACACTTGTCATGTTGGGAGCCACTTTAGCCCAGTTGTCCCCAACTTTAGAACTTACGATAAAATGATTATCCATACTTTATGATTTACATAAATAGTAATATAATATTCATTTTTGGCTTAATCTCCATAGCTTAGCTTCTTTTTCCTTAACTTTTAGCCCCCACCCTTTCCCTAACTAGTGGATTTTAGTCCCCCATACTCTTTTATCATGGTCGGTCTGCATGCAATGATGTATTTTATATTAATGATGAGGCATATACAAAAATAGGTGCACTGGTGTTTAAAATCTAGGATCTTCGGCCTAATAATCACAAAATGGCTCACCAGCCTATAAAACAAAACATATACACAAAGGCTCATTGGCCCCAAAATCCCGCGCACTTAAGTTGTTGCGCGCAGTATCCTAGAATGTGCACACTTCATCATTTTACTGTGTAGTACATGCGCGCACTATGCCATGAAAGGTGCATAAAAGAATGATATCCAAAATAGCTCACCATCTTACATGCATTTGTATTTACATTTACAACTGGGTTCGACCTAGGGATATTACAATCCCCTCCCCTTATTTATGCACTATCCTCAGTGCATTATGTACACATATACAACAAAAATTTCAAAAATCCTCAAAAAGATGCAGGTGTTCTGCTCGCATTGCATCCTCATGCTCCCAAGTAGAGTCCTCAGGACTGTACCAGGTCCATTGGACCTTTACAAGCCCTATGGATCGATTCCAGAGCTGTTTGATTTTCTATTCTAGAATGCATACCAGATGCACTTGAAACAGACCTTGTTTCTCCACCTGGATCACATTCCAATCAATAACATGATTAACATCAGGTATATATTTCTTGAGCAATGATACATGGAATACATTATGAACAGACATAGTTGTAGGTAATGCAATCATATAATCCACTAGACCAATCCTCTCTAGGATTTCAAATGGCCCACAATAGAGAACTGCCAACTTTGAACAATTTCCTAACTTTAGGGAAATTTTGTTGGCTTTCACTTTCAAAAATACATGGTCTCCCACTTTGAATTCCCTGTGAGTTATGCCCTTATCAGCATATATTTTATGCCTATCTTGGGAAACCTTTAAATTTGTCTTTATTTTTATCATTTTCTCCTCCATTTACCTAGGCAAATCTGGCCCAACCACTGCTCTATCTATTGGGTTATCCCAACTTACTGGTGTGTTGCACTTTCTGCCATAAAGTGACTCAAATGGGCTCATCTTTAGTGATGTTTGGTAACCATTGTTATAAGAAAAATCTACCAAGTGTAGGTAGTCTTCCCATTTTCATGGTTTATCCATCACATACATCCTCAACATATCTTCAATCACTTGATTCACCCTCTTTGTTTGTCCGTCTGATTCTGGATGACAAGCTATATGATCAGGGGATCAAATTTTGCTCAATTTTCAAAGTGCTCGGAATGCGACGAAAATAGTGCCATTGCATCTGTCTCGTCTTCCTGATTCCAGCGGTATATTTATTTTCGCAAACGGAGTTCGTATGAAGGAGTTATCGTAATCTGTCCGCCAAGCCAAACAAGCAAAATTTTGGGATGCTGACTGTACTTGTTCGTACAGTCCGTACAGTGACGTGGTAGGGCCATACAGACCGTACAGTGATGATGTGGCAATTGTTGGTTGGATGGTTGCTGGGGAATTGGGTGTTGAAACGTGTCTCGTTCGCAGCGAATGGTATGAGGGCAAGTGGCCCAATGCTTGGGCGCCACGTGTCCCTCGTTGGTTGGCTTATAATGGATATGTAAAACTAATGGAGGCCACGGGGTTCGACCCCCGGACCTCCCACAGCATACGCCTTAACAATACTCCACTAACCATCATGTCGCCCGACGTTCCTTGTTATATATGTATTCACATTTATATTTAATGTAATGCATTGTATTAAAATGAAAAGGGGTCGGGCCGGGGCTTAGCCCCGGCCCGTGGACATCGGTTGTAATATAACCGTATTGTATATGCGCGGGGAGTCTATATTATATAGCCCATGTTTTATTTCAAAAACAAACATGTAATATATATATATATATACGGTGATAACCATTTCCGTGGGGTTTTATACCACGGTTCTTTTAATTGCCACATGACTGTTGGCTCGGTGGAAAGGTGCGCGGGGAGGTTACAACCAACTTAACCACTTTTTAAAAGTGCGCGGTCCTATGGCGCCATGTGCCCAAGTGCCGAGGCGGTTAGGGGTTGGCGCGCCCTTAACCGTCCTACGGTTTGTACCGGTGCACGGTTGCGTACGGGACTAAGGTTTTACGCTTAAATAAGCGTGTGAGCCAGGTTTGCAAGGGCAAGAGTGCGATTTGTAGAACTAGAGACAACAAAGTTGAAGAGGGAGACTTCAAGGAGGCTAACTTATTCATTTTTCGACCGATTGAGGTGCCGAAAGAGCCCAGACAAGGGTTTTGGGACGCTGGGAAGCCATTGGAGCAGTCGGTTTGTCATTTTGAGCATTGTAAGACATGTTTTTGAGCACTTTGAGCAATTTAATAATAATGATCCATTGGAAGCTGGACCAGGAGATGTAACCTGGAGAGGGGTGAACTCCTTTATCAAGTTGCTATGTTTATGTGCTGATGTTCATTATTTATGTTGTTGTCTATGTGTATTTCGCATAAGTAATTCTTAATTTATGTGTTTCAAATTGATCCTGTTGCTTTAAACACATAACATTTCACTTGCAATAACTATTCAAGTTTTTCAAGTCTTCTTCATTTTTAGATCAAGTTGGTATCAGAGCACTGGTTTTGAAGACTTGATTGTTTGCAAGTTTTGTTTCTGAT
>SNQJ01S0014988.1:88200-112056 GCA_010110895.2 Picea sitchensis | reverse complement strand
CCAGGACTCACTATTGGATTACCAGTTTGGTTGTTCCCCACTCCGGTGATCCCAAATCCTCCCAATGTTTCAGTTGCACCTAATACTTTGGATGTCAATACACCACCCACACATCAACCTCATGTTGACTTTTCTCCTTCTTCGTCCATCAAGTCTCCTTCCATTTCTCCTTCTTCGCCTAGTTAAATCTCTAAAGCAAGTAGCGAGGTTGATCAGAACAAGAAGAAACAAAAAGAGAAGAAGAAGAAGAGCCCAAAAAGGACAACGGCCCCAACAACATCAAATGTTGGCTCTAAGAAACCAGTTACTGTTGATAGTACTGGGAGTGTTGATGAAATCAACAAGGTTAAAAGGAAGAATCCAAAACCCAAATTCCCTTGTAGCCTTTGTAAGGGTGACCACTTTCTGAGGGATTGCCCCGGTCTTACCCAGGTCTTAGAAATGTGGTCCTCCACGTCATCGACCTCTGTCGGTCATGTCGATGATACCCTGTCAACTAGTGATGTTCAGGTTGGTAAGAAGAAGAAAACTGTCAAGTTCCCTTGCATTTTATGTAAAGGTAATCATTACTCTCACCTTTTTCCTCACATGGATGAGGCTTCTTAGCTTTTGGAAAAACTTCAACTTCCAAAAGGTTATCGTAAACTTTCCTCCGACCCATCCTTGGTTGATGGACTGGTCAATCCGGTTCCATCCCCGGTTAGTATAGTTGATCAAGTGGTCAATCTAGTTTCTTCCTCGATTGAACCACAAACCCAAGTAGCTGATCCAGTTCCGTCATCGATCAACCCCACTCTTCATCAAAAGAGTGACACCAAAGTGGTCGATCTGTTTTCATCCTCGGTCGACCCCACTCTCCCGTTAGAGAGTGACACCAAAGCGATCGATCTATTTCCACCCATCGACCCCATTCTTCCCTTGGAGAATGAAACTCAAGTGGTCCATTCGGTTCTGTCATCGGTCGATCCCACTCCTCCTTTGATGAGTGCTAAAGCGGTTGATCCAGTCCCTTCCTCGGTCAGTCCCACCCTTTCTCTGAAGAGTGCCAAAGTGGTCGATCCAGTTTCACCATCGGTCGATCCGATTCCTCCGTTGAGGAATGTCAAAGTGGTTGATCCGATCCCATCATCGGTCAATCCCACTCTTCCTCTGAAGAGTGCTAAAGTGGTCTATCCAAGTCCACCATTGGTTGATCCGATCCAATCATCGGTTGATCCTACCCTCCTTCTAGAGAGTAAACTAGATACTGCACATGTTTTTCTCGTCAATATAGACTCTACCGTGCCAGGGGGCATTCCTCCTTCTCTTGTGGAACCCCCTCTAAGTAACGAAGCCATCCTTTTTGATTGGGGTGCACTAACTGGACCTCGTCTTCCCTCCCACATTCCTTTCCATATTACAGTACAGGTTCGTGGTCAGGACGTTCCTCAAACGCTGATAGATGAAGGTGTGTCCGTTAGTATTTTGTCTTCTGTTGCTTGGTACGCTCTGGGTTGTCCACAACTTGCACTGGTTACACATAATCTGTTATCTTTTAACAGAAGAACTAGTCAACCTTTAGGGATCCTTCCTCAGTTTCCTGTAACTTTGGGAGGGAAAAATGTCTTTATCGATGTCATGGTAGTCCGAGACCCCTTGGATTTCTCTTTACTCCTTGGGCGGGATTATGTCTATTCTACGAAAGCTATTATATCCACCCTTTTCCGTGTGATATCTTTCCCTCACGATGGAAGAATTGTGACTATTGATCAACTTTCATTCATCGGCCCCGACTGGGATACCTCCCTAAGTGGTTCTTATATGCAGACAATATCACCCCCGCCGCATGTCAATTATGTGGCGTTGTATCCCATGACCTCAACTTCCGACGATTTGGATCCGGTAGTTGACATGGTGATATCTTCGGTAGGATTATTGGAGCCTAATCTCATTACTCCTATCACGACCTTCGACATGTGTCCTTTCTCGAGTGATTATCTTCCATCTAGCGAAGATCTCCTGGAGGCCATGACCACGTTTTATCCATTGACATGGTACCCTTCTAGAGCATTATCCTCTTGGAAGCCATGATCCGGACGAAACCACGAGCATAGTTTCTCTTCTCTGTGGCAAGCTCGTTAAAAAATGAAACAGAGGTCACGAGAATAGTTTCTCTTCTCTGTGTCAAGCTCGTTAAAAAATGAAACAGAGGCCACTAGATTTCATGCTGGGGGCATCACGAGCATAGTTTCTCTTCTCTGTGGAAAGATCGTTAAAAAATGAAACAGAGGTCACGAGCATAGTTTCTCTTCTCTATGGAAAGCTCGTTAAAAAATGAAACAGAGGTCTTAAGCATAGTTTTCTTCTCTCTAGCAAGCTCGTTAAAAAATGAAACAGTAATCTGGGGATCGAACCTGGAACCTTGAGCATAGTTCTTTTCCTGTGTCAAGCTCGTTAAAAAATGAAACAATCACCTCTCCCTTCAAGTTGAGTCTTTCGCCAGATATCGTAGATGTTGAGTCGAGTCTTTCGTTAGGTCTGGTTCTTGAACCTTCATTTCATCCACCTGTATCCTTTTTCTCCATATAGCACAGAAATTGGTGACAACCTCAAAGTCGGTGAATGAATTGAAGCTTGGGGGGAATGTCTCTAGTCTTTGATGATAGTTCTGGAGCTAAGCCACCAGCTTTCAAGCTGGGGGCATACCGATCTTAGTCTTTGTTCTTTCTCGTGCTCGTAAATACATGAGAATGAAACTGGGTAAACTTTTATCTCTTTTTCGAACCCGTACAGATACGAACATACAAAAAAGGAACCCCCCTAGAGTCTCCTTTAAACCCTTTGGGGGGCAATCTGTTACACATCAAAATTACTCACTTTGATAGTGTCGCAAGTGTCGTCATTACAAAGGTCGCAAGTATCGTATTTTTCTCACAAGGTCGCAAGTGTCAAAGAAATCATACTTCCATGATGCCTATGTCGTGCCTATAACGACATGAGAAAGACACTTGAAACACCTCAAACATCTGATTTGGAAGAGGAGAAATGAGTCAACAGGCTTGCAAACCTTTTTCCATCTAAAAGCACCTCAAAAAATGAGTTTTTGGAGAGGAGCGCTCCCCCTTACACTGTCTCGGAGCGTCGGCGCTCCCCCTTACACTGTCAGGGAGAATTATAACGCTCCCCTGGCCCTTTTGAGGGAGCTCTATAGATTTTGAGAGCGTTGGCGCCCCCTAAAGCCTACTAGGGAGCGTTGCAATGCTCTGATGGCCCTTTTGAGGGACCGCTACCTATTATGGGAAGTTGTTAAGCTGTTGAGATGAATGGGGGAAGCATCTTTTCATTCTTGGAAGGCAGTTGGATTCGAATCCCTAGTCCAACCATGATCTTAGGGCAGATCCTCAACTGAAGGAGGAAAATCCTCAACTTCCCCAAAGATATCTCAAGTGGTTAAAGCCTCTCCAAGGATATATAAGCAAGCTTTCTAATGGTGAAATAAAATGGAAAATGGAGAATTACACCAAACTTATGATCTCATAAGTGGTGTTGGAGCTGATTGGGGGAAGAATTTCTAGCATGAAACCTATGATCGCATAGGAAACACACAGTCAGCCAAAGGAGAAGTGATCAGTGAAGCTGTTGTCAGCCAGGTTGTGGATCTTTTGAGCAAGGGTTAGATGAAGGGGACTTGACGAAGCTATCGCATTCGCATCTACGATTGTAAGTACTGTTGTCATTATTCTCATCAATATGACACTCTTGGCATGTTTCTTTCTAGTTTGTGTCTGATGTTGCATGAACTTATCATTAATTGATAGATCTATTTTCAAGATAATATCAATAGAGTAGGAAGTAGTTGTATCTTGTTTGTCTGTAGAACTCAGCGAGGAGCAAAGGATTAGAGCGCAACTCGGAGCGTGCAGGGACAAACGTCGATAAAGAGGTACTTCTATTATCCTTCCTTCTCATGTATTAGTTTATATAGATTTGAAAGGAAGTCAGTGTCCACGTTAAGCATTTTTCTATCTAGGGTTAAGGTCAAGCTCTTAGAGGCGATCTACCTGTCCGCAGGGAGATTTTCCTACAACACTTCTAATGCTTAACAATCATCTGACCACCACAGTGGTATTTATAATGTTTACAGACCAAGTGGTCGACCACAGGAGGATCGAACCACTTCTAAATTCAGCAATTTACATTAAATAATGTCCTAACTGCTGAAACAGAGTGAACCAATAATCACCCTCTTGAACAACTATAATTGAGTTGTCGGAAGTATAGTAGCTAGAGGGGGAAAGCATGAACAAAACCCATGTTCCCGATTCGCCCATCATTGACCGCCAATACCATAACTGCCAAGTCTCCCTCCATTTTTGTGCAAGATGCAGTGTTGGATGCAGTGTCAAATCGGGTACCGGAACAAGTGCTGGAAGGAGTGTCGGACTGAGTGCCAGAAGCAGAAACGTGTTTCATTTTCTCCCTGTAACACCAAAAAATGTGAATCAGATCCTTGGAAGCATAAAAACATGATGAATTATACTCAATATAATCATTAAACACAAATCATCCATACCTAGTGTCGATCATACCATTTTAGCATAAAATTCTTCAAAAAGCTCCTTCAAAACATGAAAAACACATATGTACATTCGGTAAAAAGTGTCTAATAACTGTCATAAATTGATCATATCTCGGGCCCAACATTACCCCCACACTTACGATTTTGCAGGTCCCACTGCAAACAAAAGGAAATTACCCCCCATGACTAGGCTTGTTGAGGAGGACCAGCTTTGGAAGCTTCTCCTTCTTGCTGTGTAGACTTAGCCTTGTGCCTCTTTTGTTTCTTCAACTGTGCTCTAAGGTTGCAGTTAGATTTGGTCATTTCATCGACCAACCGTTGAAGAGAGTTAACCTTTGATTAGAGGACTACATTATCATGATGAAGGTGTGCATATATTGTCTTCCTTTCCTCCAACTGTTGGAGAAGCTGGTGGTTTTTCTTTTGTAGCTTCTCTATGGTTGGGGCAGAATTAGTGATCTCTGAGGAAGGCTTAGATCCTTTGAGGGATTTGGAAAATCTATCAGTTTTAGGATCTAGAGTAGGCATGGCTGAAGTAGGAGTGATAGGGGATTTGTAAGGAGAGGTAGGCTCTAACTTTGTCTTTATTAGTGGCTCTAATCCATATGCATAAACTTCCCTAAGTCTCTTGTGAGGGCTCTCAAGGTCGGAGGACACTTGGATAGGATCTGAAGTAGGAATGGATTTTGCATAAGGTTTGTTTCTTGTACTTTGGGTACTCTTTCGAAAGGGTCCTTTACCAAATTGATTGGCTCCCCTCCTATTTGTGGGAATGATGGGAAAATCTTGTTGAATTACTTCTTGGAGATTTTTAGGTGTAGGATCAATAGAGATCAAAGGCATTGGGGGGTTAACAATAGGCTTCTTTTGGTCTTTTCTCTTGGTCTTTTTACCTGATGAAGAAGTAGGGATATCAACAAGATTTTTGTATTATTCTGACAAAGAGAGGGTTTGTTCAAGGGAGTTTGGAGCTCTTGGAGAGCGAGGCTTGGATGGAGAGATAGTTTTTAGGCTAAGTGGATTTTTGCCGATCTTAACTGTCAAGTGAGGGTTTGCAAATTGTTAGATAAAAGAATCCCAAGTTTGCCCTTGTTTCTCTAGTTTGGCTAGAACAAGAAGTTTGATCAAGCCATGGTGAAAGAGACTATTGTGGGGTTTAGTCACATTCTTCCTCACTTGAGAGGACATATTCTCCAAGATTTTTAGAAAATAGAAGGTGAAGTTCAAAGGTTTGTTGAACAGAAAATGAGCCAACAATCGAAAATGACAAGCTTTGAAAGTGGAGTATCTATATTCGCAGGTAATCAAACTTGTGATGACAATGAGGGGGTTGATCAATTCCATATTTATCCACTCCCTAGAATATCCTTCTGCTCCTGAACTTTTCTTGAATTCGGGCTTAAAACTCCTGTTATAACTTGAGTACGACAATTGGTGTTTTTTGAACCATCTATACCCCATTCTTGGGAGCTTTGTTGCTGCAACAATGGAATCTTCTGAGACTTCAAATGTAAGAGACCCTACATGTTTTCTCTTCCCATCAAAACTGAGGGTGAATTGCATGGAGATTCTCTCATCGTGGCCCTGCAAGTTAGACAGAAATGGCCCCCAGCCTGTGCGCAAAAACACCTCCCTGCACTATCCAAATTCGGGAATGGAAAAGAGATTTGCATAGGAAGAGGGTTTGTAACTCCTAGGCATTGTGGAAGAGGTGAAATTCATCAGGAAAGGGTGTGAAAAGGCCAAGAGATGGCACAAATTGGGCACAGTCGGAGCTCGATTTGAATAGGGGAAGAGATGGCAGAGGTTGGACGTGATTTCTTAACACAGGGCAGAGAAAATGTCAAGGGCGAATGGAGATAATGATTTCCCAACCCGATTTTGAATGCACCTATAGTGGAGTAGGTTGCACACATGTGCACACGGGCTACCATGCATGGAGAATTCAAATTCGACGGCTCATTTTTGGAGGTAATGCAATGATGCGTAGTTAGATCAATGCCCAAGTCTTTTTACTTTGACATTTTATCATGAACATATAAAGCATCTTCAATCAATTACCTGCAACCAATTCAATTGAATGTAATTGAGTTATGGTTACCTAGAATCTAGGATAGTTACTGGTGTGTTATTCATATGGTACTTCGTTCAGCACCTCATACAACATTTCATATGGAACTTCATACGGTACTTCATACAGTAACTCTGTGTTAAGTACATTTACACTTCTTATGATGGATAGCCTGCAAATTTGAAGTATTTTTTACAGTCACAATGGTAAATGAGAAGAGGAAGAATGTTCCCTTGTTGTTGATTTTGCCATCATGCTCAATCAATCCTCTTGCATATGACATATAATGTCAAACCTACAATGAATAGGTTATAGCAAGTAAAAACATGTATTGTCAAACCTACAATGTACAACTTGTAATGAAAGATAAATCGATAAAAGTGGTCTGGTCTATTAGGAAATTTATAGCACACAAGAGTTTTAGCATTTAAAACATAACAT
Organism: Picea sitchensis; assembly: GCA_010110895.2. Classification (NCBI taxonomy): domain Eukaryota; kingdom Viridiplantae; phylum Streptophyta; class Pinopsida; order Pinales; family Pinaceae; genus Picea; species Picea sitchensis. The sequence goes on along the minus strand of SNQJ01S0014988.1, from coordinate 104,986 downwards.
GACTATTAATGTAATAACCGATATCATAGAAATAATATAAAAATTCTTGAAAAGTTTTATTTCTCTAGGCAATGATCATTTGTTAGCTCATGAACCCCTCCCCCCCACCTAAGTATTGTGACACCTCACAATAAAAAGTATAGGAAACCAGTCAGTATCCCCCAATAGACGAAGATTTATAGTATGTCAAGTGTAGAAATAAATTTCATAGATTGGTCTGACGAGACGGTTAGAAGATGGTCCCACCTATAGGATAAGAGATCCTATATATAGATAAAAAGAGATAGGCAAGAGAGTTTCAAGATAGTCTTAGATTTATTTCCCAATGGCAAGTGTATGAGATTCATTAACCTTAGATTAACCACACATACTTCATGTCATATTTGTCTGCAAGTAATGCCGTACATCAGGACACGTTTAAATTTATTATTTATTTTTGTCGGATTACCATCCTCGCTAGGTAGAATGCCCCGCTACCAGCAAAATTGTTCAGTACTCCGGCAGGTTTACCTTGTCATACCACAGGCTGGTACATATGTATAGAAGACCTGTTCAGTATCCCGATAGGTTAGCCTCTTACACCCTCAGAGGCTGGCCCTCCATCTTTTAATATTTTAGTATAAGATTTCTTTATGTAAGAAGATGGGGGAACAACTCTGAAAACAACTTTTTCTTACTTTTTTCAATTGGGATGGTATTTATGTTAGAAGATGATTTTTTGTTATATTACTTAGTGATTTTCCCGATGTAAGGGGTACTTAAGAAGACGTGGCCTATCTAAAGATATGATATAATCAAGCTATTTAGTGTGTAGTGGATGGTACCATTGAGAAAGAACAGAAAGGTATCTCTAGGCACAACTTACTTTCTTCCTTTGTAGTTATTGTGATGTTTCCATGACTAACCACTAATTAGACCTCCTTGTTACTCGTTGATAAAGACACTTGACTCACTTACTTAGGTTTCTTGGAAAAACTATACTAGAGACCTCTAGGCTTGATAGTTATGGTATCACTTCCTTATACAGTGGTGAAGAGTTTCAAGAGCAACTACTTTAGAATGCCTAAAAATGAGAATTCTTGCAAAAATATGGCTAATTACATTAATTCAATATTCATTTGATTCTTTAGCAGACAAACAATTCAAGTGTAACAATTTTGGAAGAAAGATCCTTGAAACTATGTACTCCTGGTGAAACAAATACTTACAGAAATCTCTAGAATTGCCTTATTAACAAAATTCAAAAACTATTTACATATATACAGTAGGAAATTAAAAAAAAAATTCAAGAACAAGAGGGGACTTCCCCATCTACTAAGGCCAATGCCTTTTCAGTTGACATGACCTGTAGAAAATCCTCTCTGGAAATGGGCTTATGATAAAATTTAAGTCGATGTCCATTTACCACAGAGGATACTTGTCCATCGTCAATTGTTTTAATTTTTACAGATCCATTTTCATATACAGTGTCTACCTCATAAGGGCCCAACCACTAGGTGGTGAGTTTTCCTTTGAAGTTTTTGAATCAAGAATCAAACAACAGAGCCCAATCACCAGGTTGGAAGTGTTTCTTCTTAAGAAACTTGTCATGCCACTTGATCCTCTAGTTTTGGACTAATATTGTCTATTGGATGGAATCTTGCCTGATTTCATACAACTCATTCAATTGTAGGGATCGTTTCTTCTAAGCCTCATCTAGGTTCAATCCTAATTCTGAGGCAATACGGAAGGTCCTTACTTGGAATTCTATAGGTAGAAGTACTTGTTTCCTGTACACTAGCTCATAAGGGATATGCCCAGTGGTATTTCTCCAAGTGGTCTAGTATGCCCACAAAGCCTCTGGGAGCCTATCAGCCCAATCCCAGTGATGCAATTGAACAGTCTTGGTCAATATGGCTTCCAGAACTTTGTTTGTAGATTCTACCTAACCATTGGCTTGTGAGTGGTATGGAGAATATTTACAATGTTTAATCCCATATTTCTCTGTTAGCTCTTTCATCAGCTTAGAAGTGAATTTAGTGCCTTGGTCAGTAAGAATTTCACGAGGGACACCAAAGCGAGTAAAGATGTCTTCATAGATAAATTCGACAACAGAATTCTCTGTAGCCCTGAATAGAGCTTTTTCCTCTACCAATTTGGTGACATAGTCCGTACAAACCAAAATATAGTTCTTCCTATGGGACATGGGTGAAATTGGTCCTACAAAGTCGAGGGCCCAGTTTTCGAAGGGTTCTATCATAACTTGGGCACGCAAAGTCATTTCGTCAGTTGGCGTAGGTCTTCCTATCCTTTGGAAACTATCACAACTTCTCACATACTTGGCAACATCTTTGAAAATGCTAGGCCAATAGTAACCCGAATGAAACACCTTATATGTTGTACGTTTGTTAGAAAAATGGCCACCACATGCTTCATCATGACAGCTTCATAGTATCTCATGTACCTCATCCTCTCAGACACATCTACGAATAAGCAAATCAGGACCTGTGCGAAAAAGATCATGACCAACCAAGAGTAATTAGTAGTTTGTGTAATAATTTTCCACTTTTCATGAGGTGACAAATGAGACGGTAACTTCCTAGTAGCCAGATAGTTTTCCATATCTACAAACCATGGGGTATTGATAGAAAGGGAAAAGAGGTGCTCGTTTGGGAAACTATCATCTGCAGGGATATCATCATCCTCATTTTTTATTCGGGAAAGAAAATAAGCTACTACATTATCCTTTCCAGGTCATTCAAGCACAGTAATATTAAATGCTTGCAATAACAAGATCCACCTAGTCACTCAGCCATTAGTTATAGGTTTATTCATGAGTAATCTAATAGAGAAATGATTGGTATGTAAAAATACTTCATAACCTATAATGTAATGATGAAACTTGTTAATATCATGAACAACTACCAATAATTCCTTCTCAGTAACTGTGTAGTTTAACTCGGCAGGGGACAAGTTCTTTCTTACAAAATAAATGACATATGATTGATGGTCCTCTCTTTTCCCTAATACCCCTCCTATTTTGGTGTCGGAGGCATCAATGGATATATGAAATGGGAGAGTCCAATTGGGCCCTCTAAGAATTGGTTCCATAGACAACTTAGCTTTCAATGTTTCAAAGGCAGTTTGACACTGCTCAGTCCGAACAAAATCAACATTTTTTATTAGTAATACAAACATAGGTGCAACAATCTTTGTAAAATTTTCAATAAACTGTCAGTAATATCTGACATGTCCAAGAAATATTCTCACCTCTTTCTGAGTCTTGGGGTGTGGAATTTTGACAATGACATCAATCTTTGCAGGATCGACTTTTATCCCTTCAGATGAAACATGATTTCCTAGAACCACTCCTTTAGTTAACAATATTTTTCACTTTTAATGGCTTAGAGATAGGTTCATTTCCTGGCATCCGATGAGGAATTTTTCTAAATTGTCTAATGCTTCCTGGTAAGTGTTTCCATATACTATGAATTCATCCATGTAGACCTCCACACAATCATGAATAAGATCGAAAAATATCCCTAATATTGCTCATTGAAATGTGGCAGGAGCATTACACAATCCAAATGGTAAGACCCTATAGGCATAGGTTCCCTAAGGACAAGTAAAGGTAGTCTTGTCCTGGTCCTTGGGTGCTATAAGAATCTGGTTGTACCTATTGTACCCATATAGAAAGGAAGAATACTTCTTGCCAGACAAGTTATCTAGAACTTGGTCAATGAAAGGGAGAGGAAAGTAGTCTTTCAGAGAGGCTTTGTTGAGTTCCCAGAAATCAACACAAATTCCCCATTTCCTAGTCACTTTATTTGGAACCACTACAAGCGGAAATACCCACTTACTATCAGAGATGGGATAAATGAATCTGACATTTAACAACTTTTGGATCTCCTCCTTGACTATATCTTTAAGTGTTGGGTTCATCCTTCTCTGAGGTTGCCTAACAGCTGCTACTTCCCCCTGGGTATATATTTGATGGATGCATGTGTCGGGGTGTATACCTTTCATGTCAGTGTATTCCCAGTAAAATTCTCCTGATTATTCTTTAAGGATATCTACTAACCATTTCTTTTGGTCTGCATCTAGCCCGGAGTTTATATGTAAAAATTTCCCTGGACTAATCTCGTAAGGCATGGTGTAAGACATGGCAGACTCATTTATCTCGAAAATAAAATATGTCGAGGACAAAATGGATGGGTCTAATTGTTCTTGAAATTCTTCCCCAAACATGTACTCAAATTGGGGAAAAGACTGTGGAAAATCCACACATGTGATAGGAGAAATAAATTGGTTTAACACATTTTCTGTTGTGTGCTCCTGAAGTGCCCGTGCATGGTCACTTGGAAATACGGGTTCTTCCCAGTCCTCATTCTCATATGGACATTCAAGCCACCACAAATTCTCCATAATAGGTTGATTTGGATGGTAAATGGTGAGCTTCTGGATAGAGAGACCATTCGAGATGGTCATTTATCCTTCTCTACAACCAATAAATGCATTGGCTGTGTCTAACCAAGGTCTTCCCAAAATGACAGGATAGACATTGGCAGGATCCTTTGTGTTTCACCTCTTTTGTCACCTAAATGAGAAAAATAAGGGTTCTTACAAGCCTAGTTGGGTCAGCTAGGCAAGACAATAGTAGAGGAAAGAGTTAGAAATATAAAGCATACAAGATAAGCAAATAATTAAACTAAGAACTATAAAAGGAATTAAACTATAGTGCATAAGGACATTAGAAAAATAAATAAACAAGACTCATGCCACCAATGGAATGGATTGTATTAGTGGAAAGAAAACACCAAACAAAAAGTGAGACTTTGTGTCCCCTCTTCCTCCAATGGAGGGCTCTTGGACCCCCAAATATTGAGCTCTTCTTACAAGTGAGGAGTTAAACTGAAATGGTGAAGAGAATCCAAAGAACATCCAATATAGAGGTGATATGAATGGTTAACTGAAATGGTGTTAGCATGCTCTTGGTGAGGAAAGAGGATCCTCCAAGAGAATATCTGTAGCATAAAAATACAAATGAATTCCTTGAAAATGTAGTGCACCCATGGCCTCTTTTTATAGCATAAATTTGAGGCATTATTCAACTAGCTTTTAGTGTGAACAAGGGGCCTTTTAGGGCACCCTCGGGTATTTGACCAGCCCCCCAGTCGGATTCAGCTGAGATTTGGGTGTCAAATCAACTTGGAAGCTGAACCAGAACTGGGTGGAGAGATGACCAAAATCATAAATGCGTCGTTCTGAGGTGTGTGCGGATTTTAGCGTTCATAGTCGTGCATCAGGTGCATGTGCACTTTTCCAGCATTTGCAACTGGTGCACATACACGTGCTTCTTGTATATCTTTAGTGCATGTTGATTTTATAACTAGTTGTATAGTTTTGGAACTTTTGTAAATGCATTCTTGGTCATTTTTGGTCCATGGGTGAACTAATAGTTGTTTGAAGATGTTGGATTCCTGTAACCATTTGCAGACAAAATTTCAGTGATAACACTTTGAATGAAAGACAAGAAAATATACGGGGTACTCCCATGAGGCTAAAGTAACAATGACATCATCTAAAATTCCTTCAGGTATAACCCTAGTTTTATATGCTAGTTCCAAAATGGTTGGGGTAGGCCGAAGAAGAGGTTGTAACTGTAATTTTTCCAAGGTAGTAACCGTCATAACATTAATGGTTTCCCCTAGGTCTATGAGAGTGCTTCCAATGGATACCTCATTAATAGTTATAGTCACTACGGGGTTTCCTAGGTTCCCATATTTTGCTAGTTTTGGCTCCTCTGATATGTATTTGGAAAGTCCTCCTATCAAGTGTACTGCATGGGGGTCCTTTTGCTTTTTACCTGGATTCTTGATACACAATTCTTTGACTACCTTATTGTAGATTGGAATGTCTTTAATGGATTGAAGCAGGGGAATCTTGACACAAATATTTTTCAATTCATTCAAAATGTCAAATTCTAGCCGAGCGGTAGGTTTCTCGATTACCAATTGGTCTGGATAAGGAGGGACCTTCGTAATTTGTGAAGGTTCATTTTGGGGAATCTTGGGTTCTTGATTCTTCAGGATAATAACATCTTCCCACCTAGTGTCATCCATGGGTTGTTTGGTGGTTTCTTCTTCTTCTTCCTGGATGACTACTGAAGGTCTCTGCCTCTCCAGAATGTTTCCCGATCTTAGTTGAATTTCTTGTAATGGAACAGGAGTAATAAAATATGTTGGGAAGGAATGCATCTCATCATTGTGAAGAGGTTGAGGGGGCTTATTGTTACCCATGATTTTGGTCATCATGATGATGTATTGATGATGGTGTACTCAGGCTCTTCATAAGAACTTTCTCCTGAGAAAAGTTACTTCTCTTTCGAGAAATATCATTTTTGAAGGAGGTTCGCAGACTGCTAGTATATTTTCCTGCGAGAATGCATGATTCTCGCAGGCTACTTTAAGCCAGGGTGCAAGAAGTTTGCACTGTGTTGAACTGCAAGGGTGCGAACTATTTCTAAAGCAAGGAAAAAGATGAATTTCTCGATGCTTCTAGAAGGGAATATTCTAGAAGGATGAGATGGCATTCGAATGGTTATCCTAGTACTGGATTCCATGATATTTTGGGATCACTCTTATCCAAGTAACTAATTCAGTCTCTCCTATATATTGAGGGAATTCTCATGGAAAAGGTTAAGCAAGGTTAAGCAAGATTCATTGGAGAATTAGTGAAATAATTGTGTGAAGGATTGAAGCTACAACAGCTTAGAGACCCCAGAAAGTTTATCCAAAGGGGTTGATATTCTTCATGCAAGTGAGAAAGTGTGTGTGTCAGAGCCAAGGGACATCGAAAGGAAGTTTGTGACATCAAGGCTCAGGTTGTAATCTTTACTTTCCATTAATATGATGCAGTAATATGTCCCTTTCCCATAAATCTATTTCCACTTTATTGTATAATTCCTTGATCATATACATAGATTGACCGTTGAATAGATTGTGCTTTCTTCACTTTGGTTGGTTTGTGTTGTGTTGGTCTTGACTGCACAAGATCACTGGAGAGAAGCGGGAGAAACAAAGACCATAGGAAGCGATTATAAGGTATGTTACTTGTTCTTGCCTCCTAGTTAATTCAATGATCAAAATCTAGGGAAAGAGTCATGTTCTGTCTTGATTTGTTCTAGATTCAGGTGGATCTAGGGAGATCGATTAGTGTCTGCACCTACGGATTTATCCTATAACAAAATTGGTGACTCAACTGGCGATCAATCCCATTTTCTTTGTGGATTTTGGTATTTTTCTGTGGCCATTTTCTCTGGTTTTACTTTTCTCCTATCCTATCAATCTCTGAGTCTTCAGGATATCCTGATAGACCCTCTGGGTCCAGAGGCCTTTTTCAATTTTGCTTCATTTTTCAAATTTTTGATTATGTTCAGGCATTCTCGCACTGTACTTCATTGTAGCCTGCGAGAATTGGTAGAGTTTTCACTCTGCCTTTAGGTTTCAGTGCGAGGTTTTGCACCCTGCTCAAAGGTCACCTGCGAGAATCAGTGATTCTCGCACTGTGTTATATTGCCTACCTGCGAACACCATTTTTCAAAAGTTTGAATTTGACTTTTGGTATTTCCAACTGCCCAGATCAGTTTGATTGCCTCTTATAAGTTTCTTGGACCACTGATTGCTATCTTTATTGTCTTTGTTTGTATGCATGAACAGTCTTAGGGTTCCAAGGATTTTCTTGTTGTTTTGTCTCTTGACTTTCATTTCTTGAATTTTCTTGGCAAAACCATTTTCTCTGACTTCAACATCTGAGTGTGCTTGATTAGTTAAGAACCAGTGATTGGTTGAAAGTTGAGTGCTTGGTTTTTCTCATTTTCTTATTGGTTTGAAAGATCATTTTCATTTGCATTGATAAGACTTAATTGGTTTTCTCCTTATTTTTTCTTTCATTGAAAGAGTTGATTGAATTTTTCATTGCTTGTTCATTTGGCTTTTGATTTTCAGTACTCTCGCTGTCATAGTGTGGGTCCTTTTTGAAAAGTGAACAAAAAGATTTTCTTTCAAAAAAAAATAAAATTTCTTTTCGTTTTAGAAAACATTGAAAATCAAATTATTGAGATTGTTGAAGTATTTGGAAAAGACACAATAGAGAATTGTCTTTTGATAAGTGATTGTTTGCATTTACATTTTCAAGGAAATTTTTCATTGTAGTTCAAGTTTGATATAGAAAACTTTCTCTCTCCCATACATAGGATTCATTGAACGAAAAACGATATTTTTCATTCTCAGCCTTACATTGTTGGGTCAGAGTCATACAACATAAGTTTCATTTCCGTTATATTTGAGTAAACAATAGCTCTTAATAACACTGCGTAATCATAAAATTTATCTAGTAACTCTTTTCTAGGGCTCTATTACACCAACATTTAGCTAGGTTAGCGCTTTGGAGTAAGAAGAGAGATACACTTTCCAAAAGCACAAAACACATAATAGCATCTTGTGTTAGGGAGTGTTAAATTCCATTTGCAATATCTTGTCCTGGGAATCCCTTCTCACACAAGGGTAAAACACTAGGCCACATTGATATTGACAGAGTTACTCACCCTCCTTTGTTGATATCACTGTAGAGATTGCACGTATTACGGGGATCACTCGGAGGTATACCCACAATGATGAGTGGAAGCCTTTTGAGTTGATTGCGGGCTAGAGACCCTGCCATTGCGTGTGGATCGGACTGTCGACTATTCCCCCAGGCTTTATTGTTGTTGGTGGTGACCTTAGTGGCCTATATTTCTAGGTTCTTACCCAAGGTGACTGTGGAGGGGAAATTCTTCACGGTATCTAGAATTGACGTTGACCAAACTCACTTGGGCTCCTTGGAGGGTATACCCACGATTATGTGTGGGATCTTGCACCAGGGTGTAAGTCCGTTAAGCAGGTCATCAACGTAACTTTTCCACCCTAGCCCCGCCCCTTCTCGTCTCGTTGTTGCGACGTTGGATTTCATCACCAACTAGTGGCTTCGAAATTAGAAGGTCTTGTTTGCCTGGTGATTGCTTCCTATATTTTGTTTACTAGCGCATGTTGTTTGTTTCTAAAAGTTGACCATAGGATTTTCTTCGCAAAGTTTGTCACTCATTTACAATAGCTCCTCCACGTCATTCACGTAGAATGAAGGGTTTATCTCCAGAGAATCTGGACGATTCTCAACCCTTGCCTACAGCTACCCCTGAGGGATCTCTTGGGAAAAGTGAAGCCACATTCGTCACCACACCACAAGTGGAATCGTGAGGCATTGTGGAGATCATGTTGATAGAAGCAACTGACGAGCGTGGAACATTGGGTGGTGGAATGGGAAAAGTACCCATTAATGAGGAGTCCTTTAAAAGACGTACTCTGACGTTCTCATAACCCAGTGGGGTTTTAGCAATAAATGGTACGTTGCCAGTACGAGTATCGGAATTGAAGAAGGCAAGTTGGTCAATGGTAACAACCTTTCCTTGATGAGGGAAACATACTACATGGAAAACTGTTGACACAACGACATGCATGGAATTGATCCAGTTGCGGCCAAGTAGAAGATTATAATCAAGGGGAGCATCAAAGACTTCCACTTCAACTTGGACCGTTTTACCTTCTAACGTGATAGGAAACGAAGGAAGAACACCATAAGGCTTAAAACCAGAGCCACTGAAGGCTTTAAGAGTGTTTTGGATTCATTCAAAGGAGGAGATCCAATGGATTTCCAACAAGCAAGAGACATAATACAAGTCGAGGCACCCTCATCGATAATAGTTCGACAAATATTTTTGTCGGAGACAACCACTTGGATTTGAAATGCGAGTTGAGGGGGTAACCTTGGAATGTGATCTTCCAAGTCAAAGACTATTAAATTTGTATCTGTTGGGTCAATTCCACCTATAGCTTTCAACAGTGCCTTCCATTGTGCAGGACAAGACTGAAGGACCTCAAGGGCTGACATTGCGGAAGGTGCCTGGGCCAGATCTTCAACAATGTTGTAGTTTTGGGTCACACGAGCATGAGGATTGAGAGTCGATTTCTGTACGACACCCTTAGGGGGAGGTCACAGAACTGTGTCGATGCTCGATCATTCGAGATGAAGAGGACGTTTGGTGGTGGAGTCACTGGAGGGGGTTGTACCAAAGCAAGAGGTAAATCGTCAACCTTCTCCTTAGATGGAGAATAATCTTTGGCTCGAGTCGTAAGTGCAATGTTATTCTGCTTAGAATCACCAGTACACATCAAAACATATGATGTCATAGAAGAGGAGGGTTGGTCTTGAATGACCAACTGAGCTTGTTATTGAGACGGGAAGGGTTGAGACAAGACATCCGGTGTAGGTGGTTTTGGGGTTCCTTGAAGGAACTTAGTGACCTCGACACGTCATGGACAATCCTTCATGTAATGATCATCACCACAGATAAGGAAAGGGTATTGTGGTTTTCACTTATCCCGATCTTCAATAAGAGTGGTTTTAGTTTTCTCTGCTTGATTATTATGTTTTCCCTCCTTATTCTTACTTCTCCCCTTTTTAGATTTATTTTTACCGGCTGGGGTAGATTGGACAACATTTACCTCAGAAGTTTGGCCGATGGGAGTGGCAGGAGACAGAGCATTTTGAACATTAGAAGAAGAAGATTTAGGGTTTGTGATTGAAACAGAATGTGATTGGACTTGGGCAGTACCAATCACACCGTCAACTGCATGCGAGGTAGCTGGATTAGTTGAAGTGCTGGAAGAATTAGGACGAGGTAACTCAGGTAATAAATCATAAAGTGTTCCCGTTTGTGAATAAATGAGGTCAAGATACTGAGCACGACTTATAGCCTGCTCTTCGGTGACAACGAAACCCATGGCAATGTTCTTACCGATTTCGTTCACAAATGATTTTGTAAACCATTATGCCAGTAACCGATCAGGGAGCTCAAGTTTAATGAGACGACACCTCCTTTGCCACTCATGGATATGATCCGATATATGAGTGCCTTTAATATGTTTGAAGGAAGTCAAAATCTCAGTCCTGGTATCATAATGGATCGGTAACTGGTAATGTGTAAGGAAATCCATAACTAGGGTGTTAAAATCAGAGAAGAAACCTCGTGGCAATTCGATATACCACTTCTCAGCAGAACCGGTAAGGGTTCGTTGAAACAGACGTAAACGAATAGAGTCATCCATCAACGAGTTGGATGAACACCATAGGTGAAATTTCATAACATGATTTTTTGGGTCCTCTCCCCCTTTTCCATCAAATTTAGGAATGTCCGATGGAAGCTTGGATGGAATAGCAGGACATTGGGGAGAATGACGACTAGGATCATTTAAAATCCTAGAAAAATCTGGAAAATCCAAAGTAGCCAGAAAAGGTAACTGTCGATTCACCTACGGGTACTGGTGGATTTGGGGTGGAATCCCTGTCGGCAAACCAGTAGGACTGTAAGCAGTCTGTACATAATGGGAAGACCCAGGCAGATTCGGTGGTGGTTGGAGAGGATAGTAGCTCGAGGAATTGTAACCTTGAGTGGGGACATGAGTTTGAGCATTCATGCCCCAAATAGGATTGGGTATACCTGGATATGGTTGGCCTATAGTAGGGATAGGCAACTACTACCCCCCAGTCGTTTAAGGAGGATTTTGTATCATATGATTCCAATACTGGGCCAAAGAGGGAGGTATATTTTTCCCAAAAGGTGGGGTTGGTCCCCCTATCGTAGGCAGAGTTCCAACCGGAAGTTGTGTTCCAATCGAAGGTTGTCTAGTAATTGGAAGGTGTCTGGTAAGAGGAAATTGAATCGTACCACCTTGTCCACCAACAGGAATCTGCAAGTTTGGTGTAATGGATGGGATAGTGCCACTAGGATTAGGATTGCCAGAAGGAAATTGAGAGAGTGTCTGAATAAAACCAGGAATAGGATGCCTAGGAAAAGAAGGACCACCTGGAGAACCGGATGGGGTTTGCAGAGGTGTTGGAATAGAATAATTCAACGCATGATATCCGGGTGGTAGTGTTGGAGTGACATTGGGCGTTCGTTGTGTGTTTATAGGAGAAAAACCAGCTGCAGGGAACCCGACTGGGACACTCGTAGTAGCTGCAAGATGGGCCATTTTGGCAGGGACAGTAAAGTGATAAGTGGTAGTCAATGGTACTATCTCTAGATTAGAGATTTCGGAAATGATAGGTGGATTAATCTGAGAAATCACAGGGGAACCAGGACCAAAAAGGTCATGTCGAAAAACACCTGTAGACCAAAAAGGATCTTGGCCTTCTACGCCGGGAAAAGGCCCAACGGGTGATCCAGAAGAGGTAACAACTAATTCGATCAGATTACTTTACGAAATGGGCCAAGGCGATGCCGACATTTGATAACACTGGAAAGACCACAACTTTGTTTCTTTTTAATCACGTCATAGCTCGTTTTGGTGTTCCCCAAGCTATCGTCACCGATCACAGTAGTCACTTTAGGAATTTCATGATGTCTTGAATTACGGAAAAGTTGGGTCTTCGCCATGATAACTCAATGCCCTATTATCCACAAGCTAACGACCAGGTCGAAGCAATCAACAAATTTCTCATAACTATGCTTCGAAGGATGATAGGAATTCATAAAATAAGTTGGCACACAATGTTGTTTTCGGCATTGTGGGTGTACCAGACATCTGTTAAGTCCGCTACTGGGTTTATGCCTTTTCGATTAGTCTATGGTGTGGAAGCCATTCTTCCTATAGAATGCGAGATACCCTCTCTGAAGCTAGCTGTTAAACTCCTACCCAACACTTATGCTGAAGAAGAGCACCTATTGTATCTTATGCAATTAGACGAAACTCGACATGACGCCACTCTAGTAATAGAAGCCCAGAAAAAGCGTGTGAAGGCCGAATATGACAAACATGTCAAGCCTCATGTTTTCTCTAAAGGTGATCTTGTTCTTCTCTATGAACAGGATCAAGATGTGTTAGGATCTGGGAAATTTGAACCCATGTGGCGAGGTCCTTATATCGTTCGCTGAGTTTTGGAAAAAGGAGCATATGAGTTGGTAGATTACGATGGTATCCCTTTGAGTGAACCCAGGAATGGGTTGTACTTGAAGAAGTACTATGCATAAATTATCTGTGAAAAAGTACTTGTATTTTAATGTATCATACTTTGTGTGTGTTACTATAGATTTATTTTGTTGTTATCTGGTCTCTGCCCTTATATGACGTTGTGTTTGATTTCTAGATGTCGGAGTCTTCGCTACCCTATATTGGCTTCGCTGATGGTGCTAGCCGTAGTACTCGGAACCTTGCATCCGCTGCATGGGCAATCTATACCCCAACAAACGAACTTGTCTCTTTACGAGGTGTGTGCCTTGGCCATGTGACCAACAACATTGCAGAGTATAGCGTCGTTATTGAATTATTGGTTGATGCTATCTCGCTCAGAATTCGTCATTTGGTTGTGCAAATTGAGTCGCAGCTTGTAGTACTACAGCTAAGTAATATCTACTCTATTCGAAGTCCTACTTTGTTACGGGTGTATTTGTGAATTCGCCTCTTGGAACGTTATTTTGATCACATTGAATATCAACATATTCCTAGATGTCTAAATACATTAACAGATGCATTGGCCAATTATGTATTGGACAGACATTTGAATCATTTATAAATCAAACACATCAAAATTCACACAATATAAAGTAAACCAGTAGAATCCGTCTGTATATATAACGATCAAAAGAGTTTTTTACAAAAAGTTTGTCCGAAGACCAAAATGTCAAAATTTGAAGCTCATAGCTTCTACAAAGTAACACCATGGATGACGTTCACGGTAACACACGACTACCCTAGAAATCCTACGGAGAATTCGACTCATAGATGTTGATACCCCTACAGTATGGCGTTGATCACATCGTTGAACCTCTTCCAGAGTCATGTCTGGAATGTCTGCAGTCAGGCCCTCTAGATTCTGTTCCACCACTTGATAATCCTCAGCATACTATGGTGCTGCCGCTACCTCTCCTCGCCACTGGATGGGAGAAGTGTCGGGAGGTCTGTAAGGTCCAACGTCTGTGTTATAAACAAACGATTTTGTATTAGTCTTCGAATGAATATATAAAACAAAAATTTTTGAATATGATAAAAAATTAAAAAACATTTAAAAAGAGAAAATGGGTGTACTTCTTACCAAGGTCCCCCCACCGAGCATCCTCTGGCAATGCCAAATATGGATCTCCTCAAAAATCCAGCCTAGCATAAGTGTAGTCATCAACCATCAACATCTGTGGTTGAAGCAAGTTAAAGAAAGTATCATCATATTTGATGATCGGTCCTACTACGTGCCGGGCCATGAGCTGACTCCATCTCAACATCTGTGGATCTCTGGGAGCCGGTAAATTCCACTCCACTTGTAGCCTCAGTAATTGGACCCTCTCAAGGAAGAAGGATACCAGCAAAGATCCATACCCGAATTGCTTCAAGTTGTCGTGTCTGCACTTGGTCAATTGTTTTTTTTATACTGCACAACACAACATATGCCCAGTTGAACACTCGAGGCTCAGTACACTCAATAACATACTGGAAGTAACGCTGTAATGCCATATGAGGAGAAGAACTCCTAGCCATCCGAGCTATAATGAAAAGGATAGTATGGAGGTTCAAGTCTCGTACCCCCCAGATAGCTACTTTTCCTTTCTTTCTCTCAGCCTCGGGTACGCAGTGTATACGACAATACTCACTCATCTGTAGCCCACCACCTCTACTACCAGTCAGGCTCACATAGTATCCTCTTCGGGACAATCTGGTCAAAAAGTAAATGTCCTCAATGTCTAAGGACAGTGTGTGAACCCCGACATGAAACACCTGCTAATCAGGGTCCCACATACGTACCAGGGACTCTAAAAGTCTGACTTGAGACCTCATGCCTAGGATGCGAAAGTACTTCAAGAGCCCACAGTCTCTCAAAGAAGCTATGGTAGGTGGATTATTTTCGGCCATTGCATTTTCCTCTTCATGTTCCCTTTCTCACCACTCAAGCACCATGTTGATGGCCAATTATCTGCATAAGGAACACAATAAGAGGATTAATAACTTTTTTCATGCTTTGGATCTCTTTCAATGGCTAAAAATTTAAATACTTTTTGGGCTTTGCGGTTCTCGTAGGTGCCCTGTGTGCACAGTGAGAGAACCTCGCAGGTGGCTTAAGGCTCACCTGTGAGAACGCATCATTCTCGCAGGCCCCATATAGCCTGCCTACGAGAATGGCAGCGTGCACATAGGGTTTGGAAAATCAACTTAAAAATGTAAATTTAACCAATGAACTGACAAAATTAAACCATGAAAGTGTTAAGGACAAAGAGTTTACCTAACTGTCGCAGATGGCTCGCTGAATGGTCTCTCGTAGCTCCAGCAATCGGATGTTGAACTTGGAGGGTAAAAGAGGGGTTTTTTGAGCTCAATAGTGGAAATGTAAAATGATGTGGTAAAAAAGAGTATTTACTTTTACTATATCATTTTGATTTTTTATGATTATTTATCAATTAAACCCTAATCCCTTATGTCATGTTGAGTATAAATTTTGTAGGCGTGATGAATTTAATGATCAAATACAGGGATACAAACATGTTTTTCTTTGTTATCGCGTGTTTTTTATTGTTTTTTATGGTTTTTACATAAAACCTCGAGCGTCGTTTTTGTCCGTTCTTGCGCTCGTAAATACATGAGAACATGATCGAGCGTACTTTTATCACATTTTCAGGCTCAACAAGGTTATACGAAAAAGGAACCCCCATGGAGTCCCCTTTAAGCTCGTTTTAGACTCTCTAAACATGAAAAGATCACCGAGCGACCTTGCTATTTTCACACTCGATAAAGTATTTGAAGTACGCGTTTGGTGAGCGATAATTTATCTCTTTTTCGGTCTCATCCAGACTATTTTACGAAAAAGGAACTGAGAGAGTTCTCTTTAAGTGTTTTTCCAAACTCTATAATGTTGAAAAACCTTCGAGTTTTCTATCTCTGGACTCGTTAAACAAACATTGACAAACCCGTGATGGGACCGAACCACTCCTTCTTAGGGTTCGTTAAAAATACTCTGAGGGACTCATCCGAAGGATGAGCTTACATCAAAAAGAATATGTTATCCTCCTCAAGCTTGCATAAAAATAAAGAGGTACTCGCTAGAAATGGTGGGGGAAAATTTGGGAAAGGGATATGTTTTCATCTTCGTATTAATTGGCAGTAAGTGTCGCTCTTGAACATGACACCCCCTATTCATCATTTGAAGCCGATTTGGGAAATCCATTTGCCTCTCATTCGATTTGCTACAAGGTCATTCCTTGTGTCGTCTTTGAGTCAATGATGCCCAATCATTGGTCATGTCGTTCATATGTTCAAGAGAAGTCCATCTGAAACCTATATTGAGTCGGCAATCTGCGGTTATCCATTCTCTTCGTGTCGGCCTTCCTGGTGTCCATTCCAATTCACATCATACTCTGTTTAACCTTCAAAATTTGTTACTCATTTCATGTCATTGATGGGGGATACATCAAGGCCCTCCTGTGATGAGTTTTGTTCCGTCGACTTCAGCTCATTATCCGAAATTAAGACTTAGAAATTATTTAGTACCTTGGAGCTTGCATGCCTTAATGGCAGGTTTCCTCGCTTTCGACAGTGGGTTTGCATCATTGACCCCTGATCGAAAGATTCCATCGGATGTTCGACTTCAACTCATTTATTCACACTCGATGGATTGTACTATGGTACCTTGGGAGTCATTGACATCAATGGTGATTTCCCTTGCACTTGTT
>SNQJ01S0014988.1:69242-88190 GCA_010110895.2 Picea sitchensis | reverse complement strand
ACTTTGGGGGGCATTCTGTTACCCATGATTTTGGTCATCATGATGATGTATTGATGATGGTGTACTCAGGCTCTTCATAAGAACTTTCTCCTGAGAAAAGTTACTTTCTTCTCTTTCCAAAAATATCATTTTTGAAGGAGGTTCGCAGGCTGCTAGTATATTTGTCTGTGAGAATGCATGATTATCACAGGCTTCTTTAAGACAGGGTGCGAGAAGTTTTCACTGTGTTGAACTGCTAGGGTGCGAACTCTTTCTAAAGCAAGGAAAAAGATGAATTTCTCGATGCTTCTAAAAAGGAATCTTCTAGAAGGATGAGATGGCATTTGAATGGTTATCCTAGTACTGGATTCCATGATATTTTGGGATCACTCTTATCCAAGTAAATAATTCATTCTCTCCTATATATTGAGGGAATTCTCATGGAAAAGGTTAAGCAAGGTTAAGCAAGATTCATTGGAGAATTAGTGAAATAATTGTGTGAAGGATTGAAGCTACAACAGCTTAGAGACCCCAACAAGTTTATCCAAAGGGGTTGATCTTCTTCATGCAAGTGAGAAAGTGTGTGTGTCGGAGCCAAGGGCCATCGAAAGGAAGTTTGCAACATCAAGGCTCAAGTTGTAATCTTTACTTTCCATTAATATGATATAGTAATATGTCCCTTTCCCATAAAGATATTTCCACTTTATCGTATAATTCCTTGATCATATACATAGATTGACCGTTGAATAGATTGTGCTTTCTTCACTTTGGTTGGTTTGTGTTGTGTTGGTCTTGACTGCACAAGAGCACTGGAGCGAAGTGGGAGCAACAAAGACCATAGGAAGCGATTATAAGGTATGCTACTTGTTCTTGCCTCCTAGTTAATTCAATGATCAAAATCTAGGGAAAGAGTCATGTTTTGTCTTGCTTTGTTCTAGATCCAGGTGGATCTAGGGAGATCGGTTAGTGTCTGCACCTACGGATTTATCCTATAACACTTATTATTAGGATTTGGCACTGGATTTTCCAGTAATAGTGTTTATCTCATGGATCTTTCATTTTGATATTGTAGTGGTTGTTATTGTGGAATAGGAGGTAAAGGTGGTGGAACAAAACCTAGCAGAAGTTGTGGAGTGTTTGGTGGGAACTGAGGATAATGATGGTTGGACATAGGGATAGGTGGAGCTTGAGGATTTCCTTGGTTATGTCCTCCTCTCCATCCTTAAAGAAAGGATGTTGGTACTAAGCAGACTAGTTTTTCCAACCTGGTGAGTTCCATTGTTGTTGTTGTTGATAATAGGGTGGAACTTGAGATTGTAGATTCGAGTATGTGGGTTGGTTCCTAGGATGCCATGGCCTCATAGATATATAAGAAGACTCCCCAGGATCTCCACTCCTATAAATGGATAATAACCTAAGAAATGATGGACATTTTTCAGTCACATGGTCTTCTGTACAGAAGCCACAAACTAAAATGTTATCTAATGGGCATTCCCTTGAGTAATGCTTCCTCCTGCATCTTGGGTAATATATGCTCATTGCTGCATTTTCCTCCTCCTGTTTCTTTTTTATTTTTAGTGTGTCCAACTAGGAACCTATTATGCTTAAGATATCTATCTTAAAGTTCTCTAAAAGGTTCCCTATCTCTAATATTTTGATATCACCTGAACTAACTGGTTTTAATCTTCTATTGTAAGGGTCCCGAACATTCTTTCATGTTTTGGCTCTACTCCTTGAGTAATGTTTACACAATTCACATATTTCAGAAAATAGTTTATGAGAGATATCACCTAATTCCATCAGGTTAAGCATCTCTAGATATTCTTCTAAAATTCCCTTAAGGAAAATATCCCTAATTGCATCCTCTGGTAGGTCATGGTATTTTGACTTATGGGAGATATAACCAAATTTTTCCATATAATCTTCAAGGGTCTCCTCTTCTAACTGTTCGATTTTAAAGATGTCATTACAAGACTCTTTGGTCTTGTAGTAGTCTTGGTACTTCTTAAGAAATATGTCTTTCATGGCTTCCCAAGACCTAATACTGGATTCTCCCAACCCCATGAACCATCTTAGTGTAGAGTCTTTGAGGGTGGCAGGAAAGAGTTTTAGTTTCTGGGAAAGATGTCAAATTCAAATAGGAAGGTGTCTATATATTCACTGTTTTTACCATAAAAGGTAGGCAGTGCTAAGAGAGGGATATTATTCATGTTGACATTTGGAGTGGTGTCCAAAATCGGAAACCCGAAAGTAGTTTCGGTTTGGTTTCCAGTTTCTTCTTCCTCCCCGTGTCTTACATTGTTATGGCCCTCCTGATCATCCATATTGGCTTGCTTTCCAAAAAGAGAATACCTGGGTGGTTTTACCTTTGAAGAGAACAAGGTTTCCCTTTGATGGAAAGGTCTTCCTACGGATTGGATGTTTGGGACGCTACTCGAGCCGGTTGAGACTATTGGTGCAAAAGTTTTTGTGTCGTTTTGAGAGATAATTACATTGGCTGAACTACCAAACAAAGGATTCACATGTTTAGGGTCTATGATATCTTCAAAATTAGGATCTCCTGGTGGTGGTGTAAAAGAAAAGGTTGTATTGTTTGGTTCTACGGAAGGCTCAAGTGGTCTTGCCTCCTATCCTAATATGATTGATGCTTCAATTTCTTGTTCTATAGTGCTCCCTATGTTAGTCTCTTCAGAGAATATTTTATCTCTTTGAGTTGAGCTAGCTCCTATCTTTCGTTATCGGTTTGCGGATTTTATAAGAAGAATGTTCCTTCCCCCAAAGAGATTGGAAGGAACCCTGGTTGAAAGGTATGATTTAGATTTAGTGTATCTACCTTATGGGTCTCTACGCCTATTCATGAAATAAAGCAAAAAATAAAAGCTACCATTGGGTTTCTAGGTCTATTCATGAAAGAAAACAAAAATAAAAACTACCATTGGGTTTGGGGGAACCTACTATAGTAGATGTGAAGGTTCTTATCTCTGGTCTTAAAGATCCCCCTCCACCAAGCTAATGCTAAGGTCTAAGAATTATTTATTTCCTAACTACTTCTTACCATGAGACAACTCCCTCGAAACAATGCCAAAAATGATGGGTGTTATATATGCACTAAAAACACACTAAAAACCATCAATTAAATTGTCAACCCGGGGTAAGTAAACTTAGAGTTGTAGAAAAATATATGCCAAAGGTATAATGGATGGTAGTAGTATAGTCTAACTAAGGAAGTGGCTATCTAAGGGATAATCTATTTAAGAAAACCTATCTAATGAGAAAACCCTACTAAGAAAATTGAAACTAAGTAACCTAAGTTCTTTTGGGCCAAGGATCGATGGATAGTTCTAAGAAGACAAGTAAAAACCCTATGTAAAGGAAACTAGTTCATAACAATAAGAAAAAAACAACTATTAATCATAACAATAAGCAAATAACAAAGCAAAATACTTTAACTTTCCAACCTACATTCAATGAGCAACTACCCTATGAAAGCAAGTAAATAAACAAACAAGCAACTATTCTACTAAAGCAAATAAACATGTAATCAAGACAACTAGCTAACCTATTAAAGAAAGTAAATGAAACAACTAACTAACCTATTAAAGCAAGTAAACAAAACAACTAACTAACCTATTAAAGCAAGTAAGCAACTAACTACTCTAAGATAACTTCTACTACAAGTAATCAAATTAAAACTTCTCATTGAACAACTATCTAGCCTAAGAGGCAAGTGGACTAGATTCTTAATTAAAAACTTCAAAACTATTTCTAATTCATGCAAGGAAATCTATTTAATTGAAAGTAATAAAGACTAGCAACTAACCTTTAATCTATGATAAGCAAACTATTCTCTAACATATTAAAGGAAAAGACTATCTATCTTATAGCAGCAATAAAACTATCTTCTAATCTATGAAAGCAATAAACTACATCTTATGATCTATGAAAACATGAAAACTATCTTTTAACCTATGAAAACAAGAAAACTATCTTTTAACCTATGAAAACTCAAATATAGTGTTGGTGGTTGTCTGAATGTCTCCGGTCTCGTATGATATCTCAATGGCACTTGAAAACAAAGGATAATTCAAGTGGGATAAGTTCAACATTGATCTCAATAGCAAAGTGAAAGGTATGGATTAAACAATCCAATGAGAATTTAGCCATGACATAAACAATCATCAATTACCCTGCATATTCATTTATTAACCATCAACAATATAATGAGATCATGATTATACCTCTACACTATGCAAGAAAAAATCATACTTAAACTCAACTATTAACTAAGAAATACAATTGCAATTTAACTCTAGGAAAGAAATTACATAAAATGAAACTATGTTATATCTATTCTAACAATTCAAACTGCAATAAGAAAATGCTTAAGAACATAAATTAAGACATGATATTAAAAAGTAAACTACCAAATGTATTAGCCAACAACTAAGTAAGCAAGATCTATATAAAACTGAAATAAGAAATCTATCATTAAAAACTGAAATTAACTCTATCCATCCATCAAATCCTTGTCAAAGAAAACCCAAATTAAAACTTTGTTCTATTCTATTTAAAAGTTGTTTTAAATTTGATTCTAAAATCATAAATAAAGACATAATCTAATATCTAATTTCACATGGGGTTGGTCTAGGGATTTTCAAATATGTTCCTAACTACAAGATCAATACATGCTAACACAATCTGTCATACTAACCTGCAAAAGAGAATCAAAGCAATTAGACTATAGCAACAAACTAATTAACACAATGAAAATGCATCTGCAGGAAATAAAGAGAACAACTAAAATATAAAATGCATAAACAAACTAAAGAACAATTACCACACTGCTGGTGGGCCCCCCAGTAAGTCATGGTCACTTTTTAAAACCACACCATGAACTCAGTAGGTCGATTTCATCATAAAAATTGAACAACATAACTCTTATATAATCTGGCAATGTAAAATAGAAAAACAGAGTAAAAATCGTGTTCCTCTCTATCACACTGATACTTTTAATGCTTAACAATCATTTGACCACCACAATGGTATTTATAATGTTTACAGACCAAGTGGTCGACCACAGGAGGGTTGAACCACTTCTAAATTCAGCAATTTACATTAAATGATGCCCTAACTGTTGAAACAGAGCGAGCCAATAATCGCCCTCTTGAACAACTAAAACTGAGTTGTCAGAAGTTCAATAGGTGGAGGGGGTAAGCATGAACAAAACCCACGCTCCTGATTCACCCATCACTGAGCGCCAATACCTTAACCACCAAGTCGCCCTCTATTTTTGTGCAAGACGCAGTGCCAAATTAGGTACTGGAACAAGTGCTGGAAGGAGTGTCGGACTGAGTGCCGGAAGAAAAAACGTGGTGCATTTTCACCCTGTAACACCAAAAAACATGAATCAGATCCTTGGAAGCATAAAAAAAAATGATGTGTTATAGTCAATATAATCATTAAACACGAATCATATGTACCTAAAGTCGATCATACCATTTTATCATAAAATTCTTCAAAACGTGAAAAACACAAATTTACATTCAACAAAAAGTGTCTAATAACTGTCATAAATTGATTATATCTCAGGCCCAACATGTACCTTCTTTGATATTTCAAACATATTTAACATGCCAAGAAATTTAATTCAGCTCTGGGATTATCTTATATGTTTCAATATCTTTCCAATGACCTCTCCTGCGCCTCAATCAAATTCCGGAGAAGAAATTTATGGCTCTTTGAAGTTAGTTGGGTCTTAAAATTTACCCTCCATTGTTTATGTTGTAACTTTCTCATAAAATATTTGTTTGAAGAATGGTTTACACCATTAGAAAGATCTCTATGAGATCTTTTATTTGATCTCTTTACCTAAAAAATATCTTAAGGGCCTCAAAAACGTGGTGCAAAAAGATGACGTTCAAACTGTATAAAATGTCACGAAAAATCATTGGTTTTCTGTTGTTGTTCACCATCCAAATGACTTCATGCGCATAGATTTCAACATGTACACTCCTACTTACCATGTGCAGTAATACCACAAGGTAATTCATGCTCTCCTCACTTATAACCACTATGCATCACTTCTCTATCATGCCAATAACTTGCACGCACTACTTTTGTGTCGTGTGCCAAAATCCACTGCACAAAGTTTAGGTTCTTCCACTATTACTTGTTGCGCGCAATTTGATTTTGTATCGCACATTGATATTACGTGTGCATTTCACTCTATGCGCTACACCATGCCAATGTTTGGTACACCCCCACCACGCACCAATACTTTGCGCGCACCATTAACTAAACCGTCGTGCGACAACATATCCCCACATTGCGCACGCACCAACCAAACTCCTTTATGCTCTACCAATACTATGCACACCACGTGCACCATTATTATGTGTGTGCACACCGCACACACCATATTATGCATATGCACACCACGCAATGCTAAATTTAGCGTGTGCAACTGCACATCAACATTTTTCTGCAAGGTGCCAAAATTTAGTGTGTGCACCCACACACCAACATTTTTCCACGCGGTGTTAAAATTTAACGCTCGCACCTACACACTAACATTTTTTTGCGTGGCGCCAAAATTTAGAGTGCGCACCTGCACGCCAAAATCTTTCTACGCAGTGCCCAATTTTTTTACATGTCACTATATTTTCACTGTGCATCATGCATTTTTAGTGCGCCCACCTACACACACTCATTTTTATGTGCATCAATTCCTCGTGAATTCTACTGCAGAAATTGGGTCGTTTTCCTAACTTTTCCCCCAATTTACTATAGACATTCTACAACTATAAAATTTGTTCAATTTCAGCTTGATAACACTAATTCAACCTATGTAACAAAAAATCGTTGTGATTTGACATTTTGGGAATGGGTTTTTCCCAACTGAAGTCACGAATTGAGAATTTTAATTATAAAACTCGCTCCAACTATCATGGCTTCATTGTAACTTCAAATTTGACCAATTCTAGGTCTGAATTTGCTAGAACAAATATTAAATCATTAATATCTCACCACTTGTTCGAACTTCTCAATTTTCCCATGAATTTAACAACAGAAATTGCAGATTTTTCCCAATTCCGCACAACTGTTGTTACTTTTTACCATGGACACTCTGCAACTCCAAATTTGGCCACTTCGAAATAAATCCTCTTTGTAATTTTGCTTCAACTCAACTTGCTCGGCCCATCCATACTGAGTGTTGAAAACTAAAGCTCTGATACCATATTGTAACATCCTCGAACACCCATGACCGGGCCACGATACACGAGAGAACGCTTTCGTTCTCTCCGCGGAACATATTATAACATACTGTTGGGCCCCAACAACTCCCCCTATATTTTTACAAAATTTAAAGGGCCCCTATTAAAATCTTGATAATTATAATGAGCTACAGAATCAACCTTTTCAAATAGTTCCATACCTTGGCTTGCTTTGAGACAAACTTAAGACATTAAATTTGGCTTTCACTTCAAATAAAATCCTTCTTTGTAATTTTGTTTCAACTCGCTTGCCTCGTCTATCCATAATCGGTGTTGAAAACTAAAGCTCGATACCATATTGTAACATCTCCTTCCACCCATGACTCAAGTTACTCTATACACGAGATAGTTGCCTTCTCCTGCTGAACATATTATAACATACCTGGGTCTTCTCCCAACAGCTTCCCCTATATTTTACAAAATTTAAAGGGCCCCTATTAAATCTTGATAATTATAATGTGAGCTGCTGTAATCCCAACCTTTTCAAATAGTTCCATACCTTGGCTTGTTTTGGAGACAAACTTAAGACATTCTCACTATAGCATGAAACATTCATTACAAGATATAAGTCAAAGTTAAAAAAATTTAAAATCTCAATTTAAAACAAAAACGTTAATTTTATCAAATGTTTACTTACGCTTAAAATTATGATTATGTGTTCATTCTTTTGCCCATTAGCAAGTTTGACTATTTTGAATAATGTGTTCAATACTTCATCAAATAATACATTGGTTGGTTTCTCATTTTCATGAAATCATTTGCTAGTAGATATTAGATTAATTAAATTTTTTTCATTTTTGTATCTCATTTCCAAAATACACACAAAAGAATTCTATATCATTTGTTTGATTTTGAAAAACTAAAATTAATATTTTTCTCCATTAACTTGAAGTTTAGATCATATTTGAAACAAATTATAAATAATGTTTGTTTATAAGTTATAGTTATTTAAATTCATTTTATTTTTCTAGATTTGTTTATCTCAAATTCTTTGTGGGGTTATTAATTTAGGCTTCTTTTTGTTTCATATGTTTCTATTATCAAATATTTGATATGGATCTGATCATGGCTTGATTTTACTATCCAAATACGTTCAAGATGATTGATCCAAAAATAATTTTGGATTTATATAAAATAATTTTATGAGCAACAACATAAAAATTGAAAGCTGCCAAGATCGACATACCTCTGCGTAATCCATTGCAGCCACACTGTGAGGAATTTGGAGAAATGGTTGAAAACCTAGAACCAAAATGGACCTATTTACCTTCCAAGATATGTTTCCCAAACAAATGCACGATTGGAGAGATTTTTGGGTCTCGTTAGAGACAAATTTTAGGTGGCTGAAATTAATAGTGATGCCTAGACTCAAGTTCATTTCCATAAATATATGAGAAAGATCAAAGCCATGGATCAAGAATTGGAGAGGAGTGATTTTAATCCTTTCTCTTTGTATATTATTTATTTTGTAAACTTTTTTTATTTCTTTCAAATGGAGTAATAGATGGCTGAAATCTTTGGGACAATGGACGAAAGTATTTTTAAAGAAGAATGTGGAATTCCAAATTGCTTAATGACTTTTGTGTTAAGTAAATGAATTTTATTTCATAATATATTATATTCATATTCTTTCAATAATTGATTATCCATTGATTTAAATATCTTTAGTATTTTTTTTATCAATACACATTAATTATTATTATTTATATATTAATTTTTCCAATCTTAAGAGTTTATTATCTCAAAACAATTCTTCCAAGACTACAATATGGGCATGTGATTTTGAAAGAATATGAGAAAGTAATTCATCTTTGGCTTTAGACCTATGTGATACTTATTCCATTTTATTCTTTCATTATTGTTATAATATGAAAATAGCTATAACGATTGATTTGGCTTAGCTTATCAATCATCATATGGTGTTTTCATTACTGTTAAATGCTATATGTTGCCCATAATTTCATTCCATTTTTATGTGATCAATCAATCATTTGATTATTATGGAATTTATTTCTAATGTTAAATGATGGATAACATCACCTGCACTAAGTTTTCTTCGTTTCTTAAATATTGATTATCTGAAGATTACACTATTTTTAATTAGTTGTCTTCCCGTTGTTATTAATTTACTCCAATATCAAATAATACTTCTTTGAATGTATTCTCGAAGTGCTAGTATTGTTTTGCTATAGATTTCCCTTTCTTTAACCACACACAAAGTGAGCTCATACAACATAGAAATATAAATACCAGTTTCGTCGATTAGTGATAAGCTATTATGTGTGTTATTTAGTTAAGTTGTTTAAGAATGAAATAATGAATGTATGGTTCATCTTTGACTATCCACACGTTCATGTTTCATTAACTTTTGCAAGATTCTTTTAAATTTATAAAAGAAACAATAAATATTTTTATGTGTTTCTTTTATCTGCCTAGAAGCAATCATTTTTGCATTGATTTTCATGTTTCATTAAAACTTGCATCTTGTAACCATGTAAATAAACAGACTTGTATATCTTCTCGCTAAATATAACTACTGCTGTCCACATTAGAGCATATGTACATATATATATAGTGTTTAGTAATTATTTAGTTATTTCTCTCTTTTATTTGTTTCTTTTAGGATTCTTAGATTAACTAACAGAGCCATTAAACCTGCTTTGTGAATCTGAAAGTTACAACAAACCACTTGCTATTTAGAGAACCCCAGACCTGATTCCTCCTCAGGCTTCTTCCAATTGATGGATCTGGCCAATTTCACCACAACAAATGGCTTAGAAGGAGGGCTGGGGACCGGCTGTAAGTTGTCCTTATAGGAGTTTTTGTTTCAAATTTTAATTAATTTCCCATGACTCCCCAAATCAACAATTATGTTGGAACATGCTTTCCACTTCTCATTACCTCGATATTCCCAACAAGACAGCCTCTCTCTTATTCAAACTCACCTTTGTATGGTGGGGGGAATGTATCTTAAAAAGACCATATTAACAAGTTTTGGTGTAAATGCATCAAGCATGATATTTTTGATTTAAAGGTTTTATGCATTTTACTTTTAGAGGCCTGATTAAACATTGGTTTGAGTCTTTTCCAAAGTATATCACATTTTTTTGGTTTCAATTTGTAGAGGAATTTTTAGATGCTTTGAAATTCATGCCACAATCAATTATGTGAAGAATTTCAAACTTTGTTAATCAATGCACGATTCATCTTGAAAAGGCTTTTTGACAAGAATCCATCATGTCTTTGTAAATTTAATCTTGTGACATGTCATTTGTATTAAATATCCTCTATGATGCTTTTGCATCCAAATATATTCGATCACAAATGATGAAGCAAATATAAATACTATCACTCAATTTCATAAGAATTATGTTCATTGGATGAGAGGGATCCATCCGAAAATGTTGAACAAGAAAGTGAGGGAATCTATTGAAAATGTTCTTACTGATAAATCAAATTGGTTTTTCCTCTGTATCATTGTATACTCAGTCCTCGTCCATTGTGTAAGAATATTTGATGTTGGGTCAAGGTGATGTCCTCATTCTCCTAACTCTCTTTCTCTAATCAAGATTTAAATTTGGTTATTGAAGAAGACTTAAGTGATGAAAATGATCTTAATTATTCTAACATTCCAATGAAACTGATTAGAGATGTAGATATGCAATTGGAAGAAAACATTAAACCCTCTTCTACAAATCGTACCTTATCAAAGTGAAAGTTTTAATGAAAATGAAGAGAATGTCTTGAGAATACTTCCATTGTTAAATACCATAGCTCAATATATTCTTTTCATGTTCTTATTTATGATTCATGTTACTCTTTATATCCCGACCTCTTCTTAGATTCTCGCGTGGATTTGATACTTTACCCACGATAATCTTACCTTTGCCACCACAATCCAACATTTTCTGAGCATTGCCAAAATTTGGTAAACCAATTCCAAACATAACACTTATCACGCCGGATTTGATGCTCTTTCACTTTCATCAATTTAATGGAAAATGACATGTTGCAAGATGATTTTACACGCTTTATTTTTGAAAAATACAATGAACTCATCCTTATGGAAATCAAATATTATACATTGTATATCGGGTTTCTTGGATTAGTTCAATTTGACCAAGTTTATGTCATACTGTCAATCTCATCAAAGGAAGTTTTCAAACCAATAATATAATTGATGTAATGAATATTCTTATGATGTGTTCCCCATTTGATATATCCATTTCATCAAATTCTTAATCAGCATTGCATCCTAATTTTGGTGACAGATCTTATATTGGATTGAAGATTCGTATACAAAAAAAACTTCATAATAAAGATAAAATTTTGCTTACTTTGTTTTTACCTAAATATATAAGAAGTAAGCATAACATGATTCTATTAGATATTTCATGAAGAAATTGGATTTTTAAACACTTGGAGAAGTGTGAGTGATAAAGCATTTCGGCATTACCGATGGGTTACGTCGTGTCCCCATAATATTGAGAATTTTTCCAAACTCACTTACACTCTTCCATGTCATTATGAACCGTGATCACGACCAGATTACAAAATGGATGGAGGATTCATGCATCAAGAATGCTCCAAGGGAATTTGCAAGGTCATGATTACTTGTTTTAAATGATGATGATAAAGGTAAGTATGATATATTTTTGTTATTTTTCTAATATACTACCATCTCAAGTAATAATATTTTATCTTTGCTTCCATCAAGAGATTGAAGATGCTCTGATGGTTGCCATTGGAAGCATGAATTCACTTAGTATTTTTGATTTGTTTTATAGTTAGGGTAGGTTTAGGGAGTAGGTTTTCTTATTTTATTTCATTTTCTTTTAAAACAAAAGAAAGCACAAGTGGGCACACCAAGAGAACCATATATGAATGTTGTCAGGGAATTCCACTTAAATCTTTTTCTCTATTTTTCATTGAATATTTCTTTTCGAAAATGGTGTATCGGGCTGAAAATTTTAAATGGAAAGTAAAGTGATAAGAAAATTTTAAAATTATCACTTCAACTCCCACTCCAAAGCCATGAGTAGGACTGTATTCATCTTAATAAGGATTTTTTCTATTTTTTAGTCTTTTATTTTTAATAATAACAGCCAAGTCAAAGTAACATCTGTGATGCACCACTATCTTAAGAAAAAGAACTCTCTACTATGATATTTTATATGTATTTTAGTTCTTTCTTTTATTTTTACAAGATGATAGTGATTACAAAAACCCTAAGTTTATCTTTGGCCAAAACCATTTACTGTTTTCTTTTGTTGTTTTGATTTTGCATTTCTTTTGAATACCATTAATAAAATTTGATTTCATTTATGTGTGATTATTTTGAGGAATGAGTTTTCTTCTTATCTTTCTTTGAATCAATATATTTTGATCAAAGAACTATTATCTAAGGAAGCATTTATTTTGTAAGAATTCTTGTGTTTTCAAGCAAATTGAAATAGTCTCAAAGAGGTCTTGATATTAATGTTGATAATTTAGAGGGGTGAATAAAGATCAAGTACAATTTAAAAAAAAAAAATCCAAACTGCTTAAAAACCATCTCACTATATCCAATGAGCAATGAACACAGTATAAGAAAGTTAGCAATCAATACACCACACACACCATGCACACAATATATATGAGAAATAATCAATAGTTTTTTAATTCAAGGGAAGTAATGACTTCCTAAGTTAAAGAAGCACAACTTCCAAATGTAAAGGAGGGATAAACATCCAAGAGGAAGATACACTCCTCCAACATCAAGAGATATTTGAACTTCTATCCTTTTGCCCCTTCCTTCTACCCAAGAATATGTGAGAGATAAAAAAACTTTTGATTCAATTTCAAGTCTCAAGTCGCCAGAAGACCTAACTTGAAATAAAACATGCCCTCGCAGACTCAATATTTAAAATAGGATTCTGAAACTCACACACACAAAACTAAAAGTCCGTTTTTCAATGGAAGTGGTCCCAATGGCATTTGGAGCTTGTATGAAAAGTTAGTGACTGTTTTACCCGGAACACTGTTTATTGACTAGTTTCAGGATCTGTCACAAACCCTATATTCCATGTGAGTGTATTTCCATAATTATAGTGGATCAAGAGCTCACCTTACCAGAGGTACCTTGATATGTTTTTTCAATACCATAGCTGCATTTCTACCATATGAAACGCTTCCTAGAAAATTGTATAGAAAAATGGTAAGACAGACCTCGAAAATAACATGTTCTTTAGAACACATCACCAAAAGACTTCATCCTCCTTTGAAATCCACTTTTTACTTCTTCTTCCTCCGAATTCGACTTAATGTTCTTAGAATGTATAATGATATCATTTATACCATTAGTGTCACTTCATTTTAACATTAGGCCGACTTGGATGACTTTCTTTATTTATAATTATTTTCGTGGTTCACGTACTTCCTTTTTTCAATTCACTTTTGTCATCTTCAAAAATTCATTTTTTCTCAACCATGAGGATCCATGTGGACGTTGCCACATACCACCGGAACAACATGATGTACAATACTATCCATCCATGCATGTTGTATCTTTCATGCATTTTCCTTCATGTCCAAATACCTCTTCATCAATCTATGTCCAAAAACCATGACTAGGTTGACATCAATGACAACAACCAGACCACAACCAATCTTCCAACAATCTCCCTTTTTTTTATTGATGGCAACACTCATGTTTCCCTTATCATCATGATCTCATTTCTCTCGCCCTTGGACATCAATGGCAAGGGTATGGCTTCTCCCCGAATGGAAAAGGTAACCTCTTCTTCGGGTCGCTCCCTTGAACATGTGGAACTCAATAATATTCCATCCTTATTTTTGGTCTCTTGGACTTTTTCTTCCTTGGAATTATTTTGTGTGGCTTCTTTATTCTCTCTTTCTTATGTCTAGTATGTATGTGTTGTTCATCTTCTTGTTGCAGTTTGAAACCAATTTTCTTGAGTTATTTTCTAATTTTACATTTTCTGGAGAAAAACATAAGAGTGTAACTTGGATCACAGATATTTCATTTAATAATAATTTGAGGAGATTATGCTTCAGATCTTTAACCAATAAGACTTTTCCTTCTTCTTTACATTTTCACTTCCTGCTTTACTGTATTCCTTTTCCAAGTATTTTGGTAGATGAGTCATCTCCAAATGCAACATTTCATAACTTCTTTTCTTCGTTTAATAAATTTTCTTTTGATCATTCATATGAGATGAGAGCACCCAATCGCTCCATAACCATTCCATATTCTTCTTTTCATTCTTTAGCTTCTTAATGCTATTCAAAATTTTCATTGTGTGGAAATTTCTTTCCTTTTTCCATGTCAGAGTTGGCATGCAAACATTTGGCATATGATTATTCTCCTTCATCTCAAGTAACTGCTTTGTACCAAGATTATTGTAATTTTACAATATATACAATATTTTATCCATTAATGGGTCAAATTGATTATAATTTCTATTGAAAGGGCTACGAACATTTTCATATCTACAATTTTCAAATTATCTGCGTAGCTTGTATAGTTATTCCTTTCTATTGACTTTGCCAATTGATGGCTTTGTGTCCAAAATTTCCACAAGTATAACAATGTCCAAGAAAGAAATTTTGGATACCTAGGCATAAGTGATCTTCTTTGTGGCGTGGTCCATCTAGGTTCACAATTTATTCTTCTGTAGTTTTCTTCATACGATTTCTTTCATACCATGGGAGAAAGGATCTTCCTTGATGTCTCATCTCTTCCTAATTCTATTTTCTATCTTGTTGTTCAATTCATTCTAGAGTGTTGCTTTCATCATTTTCAACTTCCTTACATTGTTTTGTTGTCTTCAAACTAACATTGTATCCTAGCTCGCGTTCATTGCTGAGATTTGACTGCTTAGGATCTCATCTATTTTTTCAGCTCTTTTTTGAACTTCTTCAACCTTTTGTTGTCAATAGTAGCTCCCCTTTGTGTGATCCACTCTTCTTTCAATTTCTCATAATCTTCTAATTGTTCCTTCCGTCATAATGGTCTTTTTCAAGTTTGTAATTCTCTTTCACAACTACCAATTCACCTTTTAGTATTATGTTTGTGTTTCTAAGCTTGTTATTTTCAGCTTCAACATGCTTCAACCTCAAGACTTCTCATCTTCTTGTTCACTCTACATTGTCTTTGTATCCCAAAAGGAATCAAGGTTGGTTCTCTTTTATCCGAATCCTTTTCGCTAAATGATTTCTTCTTCTTTTAGAATTTTAAGGATCATCATCCCTCGCTTTTAGTTATGAAGAGGACTCTCCTCTCCACATCTCTCTTCATCACTCAATTCTCAGGAGATTTCATCATCCTTGGACATAAGCCTTTTATTGTTGAGACTTCTCTTTATAGCAATTTAGTTTTCAACAATATGTCCCATTCTACAATACAATTGCTATTTGAGAGGAGACTTAATTTTGTATCTTCCACTTCCTTTCCGAAACCTTCTTACTTAAATTTTGTTATTTCTTCATCAAGGTCAGTTATCCCTTTGTATTTTGTCTTCTTTATGGATTTGAAGGATGCTTTGGCTTGTTTTTCTCAGTCACTTTCACTGCTCTCATTTCATAAGTGCCATAAGAGTCCCATGTAATTCATCTATTAAACAGTTTTGGTCAAGTCCCTAGTTTCTTCTTCAATGGCTGGTATTCTGAAGATCATACTTCAAGAGAAGTGATCTCACCGCTTTTTTGTGCCAACCAACGCATTCATCTGTGCTCTTCAAATTCTAATCCTCTCCTTCGATATCATTAATCACCAACTTCATCAACTCAAGAAGATATGTTGTAATATCTTTCCTTTCATTCATCTTCAAATTTTCTTAAATTTCGCTTCTATGTCTTGAAGCTTGACTTGCTTAACCTTTGGATCACCTTTGTAGATATTCTGGAGTTTGTCCCATGCCTCTTTAGGCGTTGTTGCATCCCATCACTTTGCTAGCACTGGTTGGTGTCAATGATGCTAGAATAACATGTCCTGATTTTGAATTACAACTCATACATTTCTTCTCCTGCCATTTGGATCGGTTGGAACAATATTTGGGATTACATAGCCATTTGGCCAACCGAAAGTAAAATTCCCAAATGTGTCTACCCCAAAAGTCAAGTAGGTAAGTTTTCTACCTCTAATACTCCAAAGATGCATAATTTCTTCTCTCCTTATCAAATTTTTGAATCCTATTTGAAATGTGCTCTCATGGTCATCCATATCTACTAAGGATTTTCCTTCCAACGGTTAAATTTGTTCCTAAGGCAACTCATCGGAGAATTTCAATTGTTGATAATGAGAGGGGGTGAATCAAAGATCAAGCAGCAATTTAAAAAACTTTTTCCAACTTATAATTAAACCATTCAATTATATCCAATGAGCAATGAACAATAGTATAAGAAAGTTACACCAATACACCAATAATACACCATAATATATATGAAAAATAATCAATAAGCTTTTTGTTCAAGGAAGTAATGACTTCCAAAGCAGGAAGCTACAGCTTTCAAATGTAAATGGAGGGATAAACTCCAAGAGGAAGATACACCCTCCAATATCAAGAGAGATTTGAACTCTCTATCCTTGCCCCTCCTTCCACCCAATAATATATGAGAGATAATAAAAACTTACATCAAATTACCTCGTCCGCTCGTATTAATCTAACTTCTTGTACAGAATGCCCTGCAGTCAATATTTAACATCTGATTCTGAAACTTGCACACAAGAAAATATAGTCCAGCATTCTCCAATGGAAGTGGTCCCACTCACATTTGAGTTCAGATGAAAAATCCTTTATGATCGTGTTACCTGAACAATTGCTATTGACTAGCTTCATGAATCGTCACAAACCCTATATTCCACAGTAGTGTATCTCCATAACTATAGTGAATCAAGAGATTAAATTTGTACTAGAGGTACCTTTTGATATGTCTTCAATACCATAGAGATTTCACCTTCATCCTAATCATTCTAGAAACAAGCTATAGCAAAATGGTAAGATGGACCTAAAAATAACATACCTAGAACACATCACCAAAAGACTTCATCCTCCCTTGAAATCTGGCCTTCTTTTTTACTTCTTCTTCCTCCTCGAATTTGACTTGTATCAAATGAATGTATACGATATTTATTTATACCATTTATGTCACTCTTTAACATTAGGCCTAATTCCAGACTTCTTTATTTTTGTAATTATTTTAATTTATTTTCGTGGCCTAATATGTAATTTTTCATTCAATTTGTCATCTTCAAAAATTCATTTCTCCTCAACCATGAGGATCCATGTGACGTGCCACATACCACCGGAAACAACATGATGTATACTATCCATCCATGGATGTTGTATCTGCATGTGCATTTTCCTTCATGTCCAAATAACTTCATCAATCTTGCGGTCCAAAACCCATGACTAGGGTTGACATCAATGACAACAACCAATCTTCCAAAAATTAAGATATAACTCAGACAATTGATTTTTAAGTCAATTTCCACTTTCATTTTGTCCTCAAATTATCTTTGCTAGAGTATTACACCAGAGATATGGTTTAAATCTTTGAGAATTATGATGATCTTTAAACTTTTTACGCCGTCCATATTCTTAAGGAATCACTCTTAAGTGCTTCCCCATTCTCTAGATGACTTCTTAAAGGAAATCTAAAATCTCTAAAACATGATAAAACTTCCAGTTTTGAAAGAAAATAAATAACATGGTCAACTATTTACCTGTATTGCAATTAACCTCCAGTATCACCCCGCTCTTTTTGTCATCAAGAAATATATAATTGTATTATTATTTAAATGTGGCATAAGAGGGTTGGAAGCACTTAAGTGTGGGAAGTGTGTGTAAACATGTCAGGGTACTAAACAGGCTCGCTGGCAGCGGGTAAATGCACACATGATACCAAGACAACTTTGTTAGGGTATTGAACAGGTCTTCTAGCAACGAAGCAATGCCAGGTAGAGAGGTAGCAGGTATATATTTTTAAATTAGTTTTTATGGAAGTATACATCATGTGGATACAACTATTGAGTGGGATTAAAGCATTTGAGTGGGTTAAATGACATCCCTGTCAAGGCTATGGATGTCTGCTGGTAGCAGTGGCTCTATCAATGATATTGAATTTATTTTATAAACATCATGACTCTTTGATTAAGACATTATTTCAGGTTATAATCCTCTACAAAGAAAATTATATTGTCTGGTTATAACATTGAGTTTATCCTAATACTATATGGTCTCAGAGTGAATTTATTTCAGGGAGCTTAAATCATTTTTCAAGTCTTATTATTCTCTTCCTTAGATGAAATATTACCAGATCATAAACAACCACTTCACCCAGTAAGTCGCCATTTGTTGGGCTCCAACAACTCCCCCTATATTTTTACAAAATTTAAAGGGCCCCTATAAAAAACTTGATAATTATAATGAGCTACAGAATCAACCTTTTCAAATAGTTCCATACCTTGTCTTGCTTTGAGACAAAATTAAGACATTCACTATAGTATGAAACATTCATTACAAGAGTATATGTCAAAAGTTAGAAACGAACATAAAAATCTCAATTTAAACAAAAACGTTAATTTTGATCAAATGTTTACTTTCGTTTAAATTATGATTATGTGTTCATTCTTTTGCTCATTAGCAAGTTTGACTATTTTGAATAATGTGTTCAATACTTCATCAAATAATAT
>SNQJ01S0014988.1:37581-53600 GCA_010110895.2 Picea sitchensis | reverse complement strand
GACTCTGAGAAATCTGACTCTCTTTTGTTTTCCATAAACACAATGCTCACAGAAGTCCAAATCAATTTGTTTAAGATCTGGCAACAAATTTCTTTTGTGAAGGATCTGCATACCCTTCTCACTCATGTGTCTCAGCCTATGATTCCATAGTGATGTATCCACTCCTGTAGAAGCTAAAGATATAGAAGATTCAGTATTACCAGTACATAGATACAATGTACCTACCTTCTCTCCTTTCTCTATCACCAATGATCCTTTGATGACATTCCATGTCTTATCTGTAAATATGGATATACAACCTTCACTTTCCAACTACCCTGTTGAAATCAGATTTTTACTTAAATCTGGAACATGTTCTACCTCTTTCAACAACCATTGGTTTCCATTTCGTTGCTTTATTTTTACCTTTCCCATTCCAACAATTTTGCATGGTTTATTATCACCCAAATGAACCTGTCCAAAATCACCTTGAACATAATATATAAAAAAATTCCTATCGGGTGTGGCATGAAATGAAGCTCTTGAATCTACTACCCAAGACTCAGAAATATTATCTACAGAAAGAATCAAAGAATCTTGTAACACATCACCTGTTACATTTGCTTCCTGATTTCTCTCCTACTGTCCATCTCTTTGTTTCTTTGGAGCTCTGCATTCTTTCTTCAGATGTCCTTTCTTCCCACAATTCCAACACTCTATCTTTCCAAGTCTGGATTTGTATCTGCCCTTCCTAGAATTTCTGCGGTTTCCTGAGCCCTTTCCTCCATCCTTTTGTCTTCCCCTGTTATCCATGTTCAAAGCATTTCCTGATGTCTCACCTGTGCTTTTCCGTTGCATTTACTCACTAAGGATAACACCAACAACATCATCAAATTTTAAAGTATTTGAAACAGAGACAGAGTTACTTACAACCATGACCAAGCCATTCCAACTTTCTGGCAATGAGCACAAGATTAGAAGAGCCCTAACCTCATCATCAAAGTCCACTTTTACAGAACTTAGTTGATTAGTAACCGTATTAAATTCATTTAAATGATCTTCAATAGACCCACCTTCTGACATCTTCATATTAAATAATCTCTTCATTAGAAATACCTTATTCAACGCCGAGGGTTTTTCATACAATTTGGCCAACGCGTCCATCAAACCCTTCGTTGTTTTTTCTTTCGAAATATTGAAATCCACCGATGCTTCCAGGCTCAGCCATATCGTTCCTAGAGCCTTTCTGTCAAGAATCTCCCATTCTTCGTCCTTCATGGTTGTCGGCTTCCTTGCTACTCCGCTCAATGGTAGGAATAGATCCTTATGATATAAATAGTCTTCCATCTGCATCTTCCATAACTGGTAGTTTTGGCCGTTAAATTTCTCAACCCTAAACTTTCCATATTCCAACATTTCTCACACTCGAACCAGGAACCCTCTTTTCCTGTGAGTTACCTTATGCTCTAATACCAGTTGTTAGAAAAACAAGACCGTGGATCAATAAAATAAAAAAAATGCAGAAACAAAACACAGAAGACACACAATACAAGAGAGACACAGATTTACGTGGTTCAACCAGTGTGGGCTACATCCACTAGAGAAATTACCAGGTCCTTCCTTTATTATTATCCAACAAATGAAGGGATACAACCTACAACAAAACTCGTTGTAACTTCCTCTTCTTTCTCTCATAGTATCCTCTCTCAGAATACAATATTCACCGCCATCCATAGCCACGATACATTTCCCTCATAAAAGAGGGTTGCCTTCTAGGGAAAAAAACCCTAACATAATCTTTACCGTTATATCTGTGACCTTATAATGAATGGTCCATATTTACAATGAAATTACAATATACTTTTATAAGGCAATTTTTGCTTCGGGGGCTTTTCCCCTGAACCCCCGCTGGGGGTCTACTTTCCCCCAGACCCCTCGGACCCTGCAAAGGGGGTACCCCCCCTCTGCACTCCCCCACGTGGAAGAGTGTACATACTTATTGGGTGTAAATAATTCATGGGGTATAAACACGGCTGAAATTAAAAAGACCTATAAATCAGGAAGATAATCAGGCTCCACAACCAACATACATGATCCAGGAAGGATTTTTATTCAAGGGTAATCAACTGTGTATTCTGAAATGCTCCATGAGGGAGAACTTTCTAAAAGAGAAACACAGTGGAAGATTGGCAGGACATTTTGGTCATGACAAAATGTTTGCAAAATTGAACGAGTCATATTTTTTGCCGAGAATGCGAGCGGATGTCAAAATATTCGTAGACAGATGCAAAATTTGCCAGCATTCGAAGGGAAGGAAGCAGAATGCGGGATTTTATCAACCATTTCCCATACCAGAGAGGTCGTGGGATGCGATTAGAATGGATTTTGTATTGGGGTTGCCAAGAACACAAAGAGGTTGTGATTCAATCTTTGTGGTGGTGGATAGATTTTCCAAAATGCCACACTTTGTTCCATGTTAGAAGACCAGTGACACAACTCACATTTCCAATCTATTCTTCAAAGAGGTCATTCGACTTCATGGGTTGCCAAGGAGTATAGTCTCGGATCGAGATACGAAATTCATAGGGCATTTTTGGAGAACCTTATGGAAAAAGATGGGAACTAACTTGGCATTTAGTTCGGATTATCATCCTCACACAGATGGACAGACATAAGTGGTAAACAAAAGTCTAGGAGACTTGCTGAGAAGCTTGGTGATAGAACACCACAACCAGTGGGACAGTATATTTCCGCAGGCAGAGTTTGCGTATAACGACTCATTCAACCGGAGCACAGGGCAAAGTCCATTCCAGGTTGTTTATGGTATGCAGCCGAGAGGAATTTTTGAGTTAAGGGATTCAGAACGGACTGTGACTAGGATCACTAGTGCAGAAGAATTTGCAGAGGCGATGAAGGAACTTCACAGTCAGGTGAAGGGACGATTGCTGGAATCGAGTCAAGAGTATAAGCGCAGAGCCGATCAGCATAGAAGACAACCTCAATTTGAGGTTGGTGATCTGGTTCTGGCACATTTGAGGAAGGAAAGGTTCCCGAGAGGAACGTATAATAAGATGAAAATGAAGAAAATTGGGCCATGTAGGGTCTTGAGGAAGTTTGGGGCGAATTCTTACGAGATTGAATTACCCGATGCGATTGGAATTTCTCTGATATTTAATATCTCAAATTTGTACCCATATAGAGCCAAGGAAACAGATACTGGAGATGAGCAGCCAGTGATCCAGTGGACAAAGAAGATGTCAGTTGTAGAAAATATACAAATGGAATGCATACTAGATAAGAGAGTGAAAAAGAGGACCAGGCGAAAGCAATACTTTGAGTATCTGGTCAAATGGAAGAACCATCAAGTTGAATATGCTAGCTGGGAAAGCGAGGCAGAGATACAGAAGCATGGATAGACTGTGCAGGAGCTCATGGACAGGAGCCCATGAAAGTTTTCAAGTGAGGGAGTATGATACAGGAGCATCTCCCACATCAAGCGAGCCAGCACGGAAGACAATGGATAGCTGGACAAACGCCAACACAAATTTTGAAAATCACCTTGGAAGTTGTTGCGCGATCTTAAATGAAGTCATTAATATGAAGCGCACTTGTATAATGTAAATGGACCTTGATCCTTTAGCTCTCGTCCTTAGTAGGTAGATGACATTTATAGTAGTTAATGCAGGTAGATAGAATTTAATTCTAGATTAGACAATTGTAGAGCGCAAGAGGGAAACGGGATATAGACACCCTCATTGTGTACTGTAACATTATTAGAGATTGAAGCAGGAGAGGAGCAAGAGCATGCAGAGAGCTGTGTAAGAACACCCATGTACAAACATTTGGATTAATAGAAGAGATTGATTCCAATTCATGGTTTTGTGTTTGTTCTCTGTGTATTGATGTTATGCTCATGAATGTTTTCTTCCTGTTATACATTTGCTTTATATGTTGTGTATATGATTTCATGTTTGAAATGAAGTCTGAGAGGAAATGGGAATGAGTTTCAATTGTTTCTCTATTTGAACCAGAGAATTCCTACAAGGAGTGCAGTCGAAGTGTCCGCAAGGAGTGCATTGACAGAGGGTTCAGATAGGTATCTTTTGTTCTCATTTCCGCAGAAGTGCAGATAGGCACAGGAGCCATGCAAGGAGTGCACAGGCCGAGTGAAGTCTCAGGGTTGCAGACCTGAGTGAACATCGAAGGACTGTTGTTGTAGGTGTGCGCAGAGTCGAAAGGATTCAAGCACTTGAAGTTTTTGAGGGTTGCCACAAGGAGTGCGCGCAAGAGTCTTTTCTAATACTCGGAGTTATAAGAAAGTTCTGGAAGGTAAGGCCTTCGGAGTTGTTGAGGGATGACACAGGGAAGTTGTGCCTTGAAGGTTTGCAAGAAGCGTCACAAGTTTGCATGCAGGTGGACGAGTTCCATGGAGGAACACTTAGTCATTTTGCAGATTTCATCAGGAGTAACGGACGGTCGAAGTTCTCAGAGGAGAATTCGCGAACTCCCGTGAGCCTTCAGATATCACGGAGGAGAAGGGGAGATACTGCAGGTATTTCCAAGAGATTCAAACCTTAGGAGGGGAAAAATCGTTGATCGGAGCCACAAGGGTTGTCATATCTATACGTATGTCGTGTGTCGGGGTTTCATGGGTTGGAACTCCATAAACATAGCAGCAGGTATCGCGATATCATGAAACGTGATATCCCGATAGCCAAAAGGATAGTGTGGGGCCCTAGCGGACTCGGCTAGTGGACAAGTGGCATAGTATATCGGAGTTTTGTGGTGAGAAGGCCCGAAACATATGCATTAGGATTCACGATATTTTGAACTCCGAAATGCCGATGGAGTGAATGGACCGTTTAAAATTCAATTCGCGAGCGCATCGGAGTTTCGACGTATCGGGGTTCAGGAGTCAGTAAAACAAGTTGCTTGATATCGCGAGTGGTGAAATCACGATAGAGAAAGTTCTGATAGGAATAGAAGGAAATTTCAGTGTTGAATGTCGTCGGGTCTCGGGGACTCGATGGTTCAATGCTAGGAAGAGAAATTATGTAGGGTTCAATGCTAGGAAGATAAATTATGTAGGGTTCGCAATAGTGGTGACTTACAGGGAGAAGAAGTTATCTCTGCATTACTGATGAGTTCATGTTAGGACTGCTTAGAATGGTTACAAATCAAAGAACTAGTGAAGGACATCAAACATCTCAATCAAATTTCAACAATCATTACACAGTCCATCTTTAGATATCTTCCTGTCAAATGAAATCTGGTGAAATTTTTTAATTATGAGAGAAACGATATTTAAGCTAATGGCTCTGATACTATTGATAGGGCCACTACTGTCAGCAGGCGTCTATAGCCTCGAAAGGGATGTAAATTACCCCACTATGTTGCCTCTACCTTGTCCAAGAATTTTCAGTACAAATGAAGGGTATTTATGATTAATATGAAAACTTATTCCTGATAATTTTCTTGAACCTGACATTGCTTTGTTGCCAGCAGGCCTATTCAGTACCCAGATGAAGTTTCCTTGGCATGATGCATGTATTTACCAGCTGCTAGAAGACATGTTCAGTATCTCAGCGGGTTTACAAACACTTCCCACAACTCTCGAGAAATTATTCACAATCTGACATAAATTTAATGATATTCAGAAGAGCGGGGTGATGCTGAAACTTTCAGTCTTCAGAACACTAGGCATTTTCCAGCCTTTAATTTTTTTGCTTGACAACCTTCATTATGATCTGAAATTAGTTTTCTAATGAAACTAATTCTTCGAGGACAGGAAGGCATACTTGAGTTTCTTTCTTTAAAAGTAGGGATAGCATAAAGGGCTTTGATGATGGTCGTGTCATCTCATAATTATAAAGTGAAACCGGGAAACCTACCCTGAACATAAAGTTTCTTCATCTAATCTGCGTTTGAACAAGTTACAACATTGATGTTCTGACTGACCTTAACTGTGGCTTCATCATGAGGCATTCTGGTTTCCTTTCATGAACTAAAAGGTGACACAGACACAAGATTTTTTAGAGATAAAGAAAACAAACAAAACGAAAAGAACCAAAAACCAAAAAACAAAATGAAAACAGAAAAAATAAGTACAAAGGTGGGTCTAAAATTTATCAATAAAAATACCTCTTGAGAGATTGGCCATTCACCAGGAAGGTGTCTGGATGTCCCTCCAAACTCTGTAAGTGGAAGGAGCTAGGACCTAGTTTTTCAACGATTATGAAAGTCCCCATCCACAAGTTCTGGAACTTGGTGTGTTCCCCTTTCTTTCATGAGCTTTATCCCACTTGAGAACCAAATCTCCTACCTCAAAGTTTCTATCTCAAGCAGAGTTAGAATCAAACCAACCTTTCACAATCTGTTGATGTTGATCCAATCTTTCCCTGGCTTGTTCTCTTACTTCTTCTAGTTTCAACAATGCATTAATTCGACTTTCAAGAGGAGGGTAGTCCTCTTCCTGAACTTTTTGCGATAATTGCAGAGAAGGAAGCAAAACATGACGAGGGAGAATCGATTTTCTTCCGTAGATGAGAAAGAAAGGATAATTACCAACAGAGGATTTCAGAGTCACCCTATCAGCCCAAAGTGCATTAAAAATCGCATTGTGCCAGTTCTTGTGGTTTTTAGAAACAGTCCTCTTGATGATCTTGATCAAATTTTTATTCGTTGATTATGCTAGGTCATTTCCTTGGGGGTAATAGCTAGAAAAATACTTAAGTTTGATCCCTTTATCCAAAGAAAAATCACTCATATCGAGGGACGAAAAGTAAGAAGAATTATCGAAAACCAAACATTTGGGAATGTTGAATCTAGTAATGATATTCATGTCAATGAAAGATATCACCTGATTAGTGTTTACCACTTTCAACAGTGCAGCCACGGACCATCTGGTAAAATAATCCATTGTTGTAATGATGTATTTATGCTATTGTGAAGAAGTGGGGTTAATTGGCCCAATGATGTCGAGACCCCACTACTGAAAAGGTGAATCTACCAAAACAGACTGCAAAGGGAATGCTGTCTTTTTTACTCGTCCAACAGCCTTTTGGCAGATTGTGCATTTACAACATAACGCATGGGCATATTTGAACAACGTGGGCCAATAGTACCCAACTCTTAATACCTTGTGAGAAGTGGTGTCTCCACCAAAGTGATCACCAACTACACCTGCATGTAGTTCAAATAATACCTTCTTTGCTTCATCTCTTTGAAAACAACGCATGAGAACATTATCAAAATTCTTACAGAATAATACGTCATTTACCAGCTGGAAAGGTGCAGATTTTAGTCTTAATGCTCTTCTCTTTTTTGGATCGATATGGTGAGGAGAAGAACCGTGTGTTAAATAAAACTTAATATCATCAAACCAAGAATTAGCAACAACTTGTGTA
The DNA here is from genome assembly GCA_010110895.2 of Picea sitchensis. Lineage (NCBI taxonomy): Eukaryota > Viridiplantae > Streptophyta > Pinopsida > Pinales > Pinaceae > Picea > Picea sitchensis. The sequence continues at coordinate 46,215 of SNQJ01S0014988.1, read as the reverse complement.
CAACATATTTGATTTTCACTATGTTGATTTACAGTTAAGACATTAATTTGACTATGTCATTCTTCGATTGAATTAGCCACTAGTTTGGATAGGCCTTGACCTCTGAAAATTTGTGCAGGGGTTATTTTGAGGTCATACTCTTGTAATGATGTCATCTAGTTTTCTTATTTTTCACCCAATTCCTTAAAAAGTGTCCTCCATATGCAAAAAAATGATGATTTTTTTATCATCATCAAACACTCTCCAATTAGTGACGTTGTTTGGGACCGATGGTATGAACAATAACTCAATCGAAAATGCATTCAGAGAAAGACCTTCTACAGGCAGAATTTTAGAAGTGACATTAGCCAATAAGTCAGCCTCGGAATTTCCTAATCTAGGAATGGAATTGATGTTAAATGGTGAAAATTTGTGCATTAGATTCCATACCTCAATTTGGTAACTTCTCAGGTGTGGTGATAGGCAATGTATGGAATTTCTTACCTTTCTGACCACAATTTCTAAATCAACGAATACCATTAAGTTCTTTACGTCCATATCTACAACTTTTCTGAGTCCTTGCAAAAGTGCCTCATATTCAGCGGTGTTGTTTGTGCATTCAAACTCTAATCGACAGGCGATGAAAGTTTTATTACCTGTCGGGTCGATGAGTACACATCCTGCACCAACTCATTCTTTGGATTTGGAACCATCGAAGTAAAGTGAACATATCTGAGCTTCGTCGATAGTGTTTGGTACATTCAGTAAAGCTACTGACTGAGTACATGTCATGAGCTCCGACTGTTGTTTTAGATCAGTGATGGGGGAATTTTCAGCCATGAAGTTACCGAATAAGGTGTTCATTCCCTACATTTCAAGTGAATTAATGGAAGTAGTAAATGGTTCATTAGCATCATTCAAATCCATCACGATGTGCTTGAGTTAACGTTTAAGTTTAATCCTAATTTTGTTTGGTTTCCCATTTTATGGCAGCCATAAATGCGACCAATTTGTTGCAAAGTAACCATGTAGTTGCTTGGATCAATCCCTGCTCAAAAATAAACCATAGACTTTGGGGATGTCAACAACAATGATGTCAATAATCTGGTGAGCTTTAGGATTAGAAGATAACCTAACAAACACATTCTTTAGTTCACCAATTACCTTAACATTCGTCCAATCAAGCTGATTGATTTTAAGACTAGAAGGTTGAACTTCTACGTTGATGTTTTGGCAAACGGACAAGGGCATCACATTTGATGATGCGCCAGAATCTACCATGTAATTATGTACATTTCTATTGAAATTTTCAAAAGTTAACAAGAAAGGTGGGACATTTTTGCGAGTATTAACAACATAATTCTGTTGATTTTTAGTTGTTGTCCCTGAAATTACTTTATCTACATTTGATATAGTTTTTTCACTGAGATCCCTTTTATCTGGGGGTTCAGGTGTTGTTTTAATAGGGATCTTTTGAGCTGTTTTAGAACTGATTTATGCAATTTTCTTGTTGTTCAGATTGTTGTTTTTACTATTTTTTGTGATGTTATGAAGCATTTTCTACAGAAGAAGAGGGAATTTCAAATGTTCGTAAACAGAAATATATCCCTGAGTTTCTTTAGGTCTTCAATCAAATCATACTCTAAAACTGGGGCTGCTAAATTATGTTTTGTTTCATCTTGTTTCAAATGTTTTGGAGGCACATTAGTACTTATTTCGAAAGAGGGTTTAATCTTTGTTTTTCTTCTGGTGTTGTAAGGATGGACAGTTTCAAAATTGACTTGAAAGATACTGTCAGAAAAATGTCCGAAGATATTGGGAGACTCCTCTTCTTCAACTACTTCTTCTTCAACTACATCTTCATAATTCTCAGGGCGAACCAAGTTATCATGTGCTTCAAGGATAGTTTGTAGAGCGTATTGTAAGATTTCAAAATTTAGACCATCAGGAGTCGAATTCAGTCGGTTGGGAGGAAAAGGTTTTCTGAAAGGAGGCCTAAACATTCCTTTCCTCGAGGATGCCTCTTCGGCCGATCTCTTCAAGTCCACAACTTGATTCAATAATTTTTGGACAACCTTTTGCAAACTTTCTAAGTCTGCATTTTCTGATTGAGTTTTGGTTTGGGCAGGCCTGGTAAGAATTTCTATTTTCTTCTTAGAAGAAGAGGTTGTTTTGGCTTCATTACTAAGATTATCTTTCAAGCTCAAGATATTTTTTTCGATTTGGCTTTCCTCCTCGAAGGCTTCCAGTAACGTATAATTATTAGACCTTTTAACCCAAATTGCTATATTATTGTGTAGAGCTTTAGTGTAATATGCCACAATAAGGATTTTTGTGGGCATTGAATTAGTGGGGATTCAGTTTTTTAACGTGAGGAAGCTTTGGTTAAAATATTTTACTTCCTCCTTGGGGTTCATCTTTAAGATGGAGAGTTCCATGACTAAGACTTCAGGAGATTTATCACATCTGAACTTCTTTAGGAAAAAGGTTTCGAATCTATCCCAAGATACAATGGTGTGAAGTTGTTGGGAGAAACACCATGTAGAGGCATTTCCCTCAAACGTGTAAGGAAAAAGTATGCATACTACATCTTCATGTTCTACACCTCAGAATCTAATAGCTAGCATGAATTTCCTTATGTGAAAATATGGATCGAACTTAGGTAACCATTTCTCTGGGTGTTTTGGTAAAGGGTGTTGGGGTCCAGGTACAGCCACAACATCTTGATCGAGCCATGGTCTGGCAGGATTGTTTTGGTTCTCCATGGGTGTAGGTGGTGTCGAAGGATGAGATTGTTCAGATGATGAACTGCCTTCGTCAGATGACTCTCCTCCTGAAGAGGATGGAGATGAATCAGGTGGGGAAGGTGGAATACCAGATCCTCTGGCTCCAAGAATAGGTGTATCGGTAGCATTGATAGTATCATCTCCTAGAAGGTTTAAAAGCATACTAGTGCCTTCAAGTTGTTCTCTGATATCAGAGAAATCTAAAGGTTGATTCATTGTCCTACCAAGTTGTCTGATACGGTCCAAAGCATTGTGTGTCCTTAAACGTTACTGACAAACAATTTCTTGTACGTCGGATCCTTGAGGGTTTGGTGTTACTGGCTCAATGAGAATCTGGGGATTTTCGTTCAAGGTAGTTGTTGTTTCAGAAGTAACTTTGTTGTTAGAATGACTCCATGTTACTATAGGGGAGTGAGTGTGGGGGGGAGGAGTCTTGCGACTTCCACGTGCCATCAATTGTATTTAGGCCCTCCTTCTAGCATCATTTGTTGATGAGTGAAATTGATCATCCATCAACTTAGAGAACAAGTCTGGTCTGAGGTTTTCTAATTAACCTAAGCTATTTGATGTAACTCGTTCTGACAGGTTTAATGGCTCTAATAGCCAATCTAAAAATATTAAAGAAAACAAATAAAAGAAAGCAATAACTATCTAATTACTAAACACTATATATATATATATATACACACACACACACACATATGCTCTAATGTAACTGTTGTAGGTGTATTTAAGAAGAAGATATACAAATCTCACTTATGTACATGATTTGTAAACTGCAAGTTTTAATCGAAACTTATGAAAATTGATTTAAAAAATGATTGCTTCTATGAAGCAGACAAAGAAAGAACATAAAAATATTGTTTTTCTTTTCCTTTATAAATCTAAACTAATATGGAATTAAAAATACAATGAAACATAAACGTGTGGATAGTCAAAAGAAGAACCATACATTCTAGTTTAAGTGATAAGTAAATGATAGAAAAATACAAAGGAGATAACATGTTAGTGAGTTAGTGAGGTGTATCCAAGCATCTGCATGAGTGGAGAACATCCAACTTCCATGTCCAAGAGAGAAATATGCAATGAACCTTGTGACTGTCCTAAATAAATTTCAGAACATGTATTAGTAGCTTAGGTTTTAATGACAGAAAAGGACACACAAACATAAACCTGTGATATCGTAATTACACATGATTACAACAAGATAAATCTGAAAGAAACCTATGCATTTCATCATTCGATTAAAACTCAAAGATAAATCCTATCATTCTAATTGAAGATATCACAACATTTATATTTTGAGAAGCAAGTTGTAGACGACATTTATAATATAAACATCCTGCACATAATAGATCATTGAATCTAAATCTATCAGACCTATTAATGTATTGGGATTAACAAAACATAAATGAAAACATCATTTACAAAATCCTAAAGCCAAAATGCATATATGATGTTTCATTAAGTTCAAGAATCACTTGTCCATCTCTTGCCCTCAGCCAAGATGATTTCATTACCAAAATATGGAATATTTAAAGAGTTCACAAAGGCTAAACTTCATATCTTCTTAGATAGGATCAGATGTCAAAAGGATTTAAAAGTTACAAATATAGAGGGCTTGAAGCCACTCAAGATCAAACTACATCTTCATTATTTATGAGAATTTCCTCCTATTTACAAAATAAGCAAAAGGAAAATAGCTAATCGACCAAGTCTAGCATGCTCCGTCCTAGCATCAATTACATTCTATCTTGAAAAAAATGAAATGAAGAAATCAAATATTTTATTAACTATCCATTACTAAATTTAATATGAGAAATTGACTTGGCTACAAAATCTCTTGATTCTGTAGCCACTCTTATTATTAGTAATAGAAATCCAAATCGATCTAGATTAATTAGAAAAATAACGAAAAGCATAATTTTGATGAAAACCAATCTTACCTTCCAACTGATAACAAAATTTGAATTACAAAATCTCATAATTGATCACATCTTTGACACTGTCATCGTTTCTCATTATGATATTTTATGTCCTCTTCAAATGTTTCACTTGTCTTTGTGCATTGGTCTTGAGCTCACAATTTTCATTTTCCAATGAGTCATTTTGAGACATGAGAGATTTGATCCTCGCTTGAAGGATAGGGATATTTGTGTAGTACCAAATTATCCAATGTAAACAAACTTCACAATGTGCAGCAGGGGAAATCGATTGAGAAAATGTGTAATTATGTGGTAAAACATCACTGCTACCCACTATTGGCCTTTGAATGATTTTGATACCTGTATATTCCTTGTTGTCTTTCAAACATGGTGGGAGATTATCCACAAAATTGAATGGTTGATCTGGTTTGGAACGATTCGGATCTTATTGTGCTAGAAACCTCTCGATGTCGAAGTCAGAATCCTCATGGATCTTGATCGATTCGATCAAGATCACATGATCTTTGGATTTATTTCACAGACTCCGTGAAATAAGTTGGCCATGCCTCTTATTACGAAACCCTATTTCTTGACTTTTCTTTGGTTGTTTGCATGGGTACTTGTTGTTGGTTTTTACAGTGGGACTAGGTTAAACAATTTGTTCATGCTCAGGAGTTTTAATAGCCCTAGAACTAGCATCATGTTTCTCACATAAAGGCTAACCGGGCAATGCCCTTTTGCGAGGATTTTCATACAAGACGTCTGGTCTAACACTTGAGAGCCTAAGAGGTTTCTCTATCGTAGGTTTATCTACCATAGGGGTCTCTATAGGATTTACTGTAGCAAAGACATTACGGGTTATAAAACCATCCCAATCATCACCAAGTGCTTTCAAATGATGATCTAATAGTAACTTAATCAGACCATGGTGAAATAAGCTAGAATCCAAGTTATGACTTTAATATATCTTTGAAATTTTATACAAACTTCTTTGCAGGTAAAACGACATGTTTAAATGAAATCCAATAAAATGCATGAGAAATCGTATGTGGTAAAGGAACACCAAGACAAAACGGCCTTCACAGGTGACAAATTGTCTTAAAACTGCCAACAAACCATGCCATCTAACCTTGAGTAAGGATATCGGAATACCTTTGTCATAGCATTGAATTTCTCGAGAGGTGACAAACATACTCTAGGGTATTTATTCCAACTTTGAATTTTTAAACCACCTTTGACCAGTGAGAGGAAGCCCTATTGCTTCACTCAAAAATTCTTCGATGATCTTCAACTGCATATCACCCACCTTGGCTCTGCATCCATTAAATGTAAGGGGAAATTCTTTGGTTACTCACAAGTTATAACCCTATAATTTCTCAATAAACATATCCCGACCCTGGCTCTTAAGATCCTCACTCACATCATCATACAAAAACAAAGTTTGGCAGCCATTTGGCTCAAATCGGATGACAAGGGCCATAAGGTTTTGAACAAATGGTAACCGGAGTGACCCGAACTCACTGTGGGCTTAAGAGATAGCAGCAACAGAGGAAATTCTGAGCCAAAAACAAAGGAGTAAAAACTCACACCAGTGTGATCATAATGTGAGCGTAAGGGTTTTACACATGCAATTAGGGCAGTTCTGGTGATGAATGTTTTGGAAACAGAGCGTAACACTAGACCTTGATCTATCATGAGAGACCTGTCACTTCAAATTGCCAGCTAAAAATGAGGTACAGGGTACGATCGTAGTGTGTTTAATTCTCATGACATGCAATGAGTATCCTTGATTTGCAAAGGATGCATTTTTTTTTTTATAATCCAAAAGTAAATCAAAAGTTTAAAATCAAAGTTGATTTACCAAGAAATCCCAATGAACAAGCTTATAGTCCATATGCCAATCGATTCTTGGTATACAAAGGATCCAAAACATAATTTTACAATCCAAGAGAAAATCAAAGTAAGTGTTTCATTGATATATAATAAGCTCAAAGAAAAACAACATTCATTAAAAGATATGTAAGCACAATGACCCTTTTAAAGACCAAGCCTTAGATAAAATTGCAATACGATTTAAAGTTTTAATGCTTCATTCATGCTTTCAGTCATGAATGAAGCACGAAAATGAAAGATAAAAATAAGTAGGAACAATCAAAACACCCTTTTTACAACCGAATAGTCACCTTCAAATAGCAATATTTACAGGATGAGGTGTAGGCAGCTACAGGAATTATCATTTGTTACTTTAAAAAGCAACATTATGTAGGGCTGCCAACAAGTATGTGATTGCCTATATGAGTGAATATCACTCACTCATTGCTTAGATCATAATATACATTGATTCTCATTCTTCATTGTGTATCTCTCCTCCTTTTCTTGATAAGATTTTTTTTTGTATGCTTTAGCTAGGTCTCATGTGCAGGTTTCCATGAAACATTGACAAGAGTAAAGTGACAACTGGAAGTAAAAGTAGCACGTGTGCATACATGGAAGACCTAATGATGCTAGGGTTAGGTTTTTTATAATACATTTTAATGGATGGTGAGACGATAATATAAATAGGTAGTACTTAGGAGAGGGAGGAGGAGAGAGGCTATGAGAGACAAAGGCTAATAGAGAGAGACACATATAAAGGGAGAGAGGATAGAAAGGAAGAGTATTGTAATAACTGTATGAATCATTAAGTTGGTGAGAGAATGAAGGAGGGAGTGACTTGATCCCAAGAGTTAGATCGTAGGATGAGGATCCTGGTGCGATCTAGTCAGCCTCACAAGGATCAAGGAGCCAGTGTGAAAGAAGGAGAACTAAGATTGTAAACATGTGTGGCATGATATGTTTCTGAACCATAATAAAATCCTAAGATCCAAATATTTGTTGTAACACACCCGCTGCGGTGTAATAATTGTTTCGCCTTTTCTCGAGGGACAGAATCCCTGGAATCCTATGGGTCTTAGCACAGGCTGCAGATGCCACCTCTGCCTCAACAAAGTCTCTACGCGACCTCCCGATCTTAAGGATCGTTCAGTTTCTTTTATGAGTTGAAGCGGCTCCTTTTGATTCCCAGCTGGACTCTCCTTCCAATCGATCCACAGGTCCTTTCGTAAGCTCCCCTATGTGAATAGCACTAGGCACGAGCTCCACCCTCTCCAAGTGACCACAGTGCTATGACCAAGGAATATTCCCAAAGGCGCTTGTCGCAACTCACAATCTCGCAAGTTTGCGAGTCGAAGTTCTCGACTCCTCCTTCTCAATCTTGTGATACCCGAAAACACAAAATGGGTATATCCCCCTTCTTTGTCAGCTCTCTCTCTATGCATGACCATTGGCTAGGCTTAATGCTAACACTTCTCGCTACTCATCGTTTCACAAGTTTTAGCGTTGAGCTCCCGTGCTCTCATCCCGCGAATCCCTGAGACACGAGAAATCATCGGAGCATTGACTCCCTTCTCCAGGCGACATGTGTCCACCTATCAATCACGCGGGCCCCACTTTGTGGTTCTGCCACGTGTTCCTTCATGCTCGGCTTTCGGCACTTTGCGACTTATGATGTCGAGAAGAGGTCCTCTCAACCTCCAAACCTTCAAATGTGCGATATGCACGATGAGACTCTAATCCAATAGTCCTTCTGTGACTTGGATCCAATGGTGATCCTTTCTCCTCGTGATTTCACCACTCGCAACTTGGAGCACTCAACTCCTGGGCTCTCACCTTGCGAACCTTCGAGTTCGTGAGATCCCTCGATCTCTGCCACCTATCCTCCTCAGACAGATGGTTCTGATCTTCTCGCGACTTCACCACTCATGAAGTCCATAGACTTCCTCCTCTGAATCTCGATGTCTGAATCCTCGATAGAGAGGATCTCGTGACACGTGCCCTCCTTCCAATGGACGGCTCAAATTCTTCCACGACTTTGCCACTTGCAATGTCTAGACACTCACTTCTGT
>SNQJ01S0014988.1:0-28497 GCA_010110895.2 Picea sitchensis | reverse complement strand
CTCATTACTCATGAGGATCCCTTTACCTACCAACGTTGGCGAGTCATTTAATTCGGGGCCAGCGAGCCGCTCTTGGTTCTCCAGGCCAGTGAAGTCCAAAGACGGTATTGGTCTCGGTGGAAGTTAACGACACCATTCCAGGTGCCTTCCACTGCCTTTCTTCATCCATCGTGGTCTCTTCTTCAGCACATCCCCCTCTCAGCAGTCCTGCAATATATATATAATAATAATATCATTCACATTCATCAACCTTTTTCACAAGGTCCATTCACATCACACATTCACATTTCTGAGTTTGCCACAATATTTGGCCAATATAGTTATTTGTACAGACTGGGGGAAACGGGGTGTTACATTTGTGGATGTATCCTAGGAGGGGGTGAGCCACGATAACACTATGTTGTGAGATTGAATGAATGTATCTTTGTGTCTGATTAATTGATGAATGTTGGATGAATGAAGTGATTACGTAGAGCCGGTATTTTACATTCATGCATATAATAAATGTTATAATAGGATGTTAATAGACTAGATAAATGTTGTGACGTACAAGGATAGATATCGCTCAGTCCCAGGTTGCAAACACCTAAGTATTGTAGCCAATCATAAGACTTATCTCGGGTGAGACTGTGCAGTATACTATGTTTACTGTGTTTCCTTTTGGGTAACCATAGGGGTCAATAGTATTTAAGGGATTTTGTTGGGAAGATTCTTGGTTATGAACCAGGGTCAATCTGTAATGGTAAATTGATAAAAGGGAATAGGAAAAACCAACAAGTGAACATGACAATAAGTATGAAGCAGTAAAGAAAGTGCGAGAAACGAGTGAGAGTTTCAAAGTTGCAGAAGGAAAGGGTTTTTGAAAATCCCTAATTACTGAGATGGATTACACTATATCTGGCATGCTAGGCCTCCTCGCGGTTCATCTAGTGTTTGTATAGAGAGGCACTTTCATAATTGATATAACAAGTTGGTACCAGGTTGTTGAAGGTCTGAAGAAGCTATAGGTCAGTTTACATAGTAACATAACAACTACAAGATCAAACGTAAGGGTTAAGGATTATGTTTTTGGTGTTATGGTACATTCATGGTGATGATAGCATGTGATTTGGTGCATCTTGGTAATGTGATGATACATTGATTAGAGGAATTACTAGATGGTTTGGTTTCTGGTTTAGTTGCATGCTATGGTAGATACTTGAGGCTTGCTATATTGTATCTTGGTGACATTGAGGAGCTGAGGCATATGTTTGAGTAATTTTGTATATGACTTTAGGCACATCATTGGATGTATGGTGTATATTGATTGAGGTCTACTTGTTGAGATACATTGTTGGTACATATCTTTGATACATTGTCACATGGTTTATGGTAGTCGGTTGAGGCATATCATGAGTGATATGACACTTGTTTGAGGTACATGGTTGGCACGTTGTATGGTTGATAATACGGTACATGATTGATGCTTGATATGCTATATGGTTGAGATACATTTATTTCCATATAATTTGTGGTACATGGTATGGTGTATACTATGGTATAGGTGTTGATGTACATGTTTGGTACATGGTTTATGTGCATGTTTGGAACATGGTTGGTACATATTGATGTGCATGTACATGGTTGATACATGGTTGATGTACATGGTTGATGATACATGTTTGGTTCATGGTTGATACACTTGTTATGGTACATCGTTGATGGTACAAGTTGAGGTACAGGTTGATGCATGGTTGATGCATGGTACAGGTGGGCACTTAGTTGAGACACATATCTTGTGATGATATTTGGTGATGTTGGTACATGATTGGTAGAGGCATGTGTTGGTGATGTTGAGAATATGGTTTGAGATATGAACTTGGTGATCCTGGCATGAGTTGCATGTGAATGAGAGTGGATCTAGTTTCGTGGATGGGACAATGATTGGTTAGATAGGTTGTTGTGGTGGTGATCATTTCACAGTGACAGGTTGGATATAATGAAAGGTTGACATGTTACAAGTTGTTGACAGTAGCAGCAATAATGACAGTGGAAATGACACTAACAGTAATATAGTTTGTGTAAGTGACAGTGTAAAAGAGGGTCATGTAAACATGCACTGTTCAACTTTATCAGATCTACGCATATCCCGATTCCTCCTTTATTCTTATCTTGGACTACCATTGGGATGATCCATTCTGATTCTTCAACAGGTTATATAATTCCATCCTCTAGAATTCTATCTATTTCTTATTTTACCTTCTCCTTATATTTCAGGTTCATTTTATAGGATCTTTGTCACACATGTTTCACATCTAGTTTTAGTGGAATCTTATTTTCTCCTAATTCTCCATCGATTCCTTTCATATTTGAGAACATCGTTGGAAATAGATCATAGTAGTCACACAGTAAGTCAACGATCCTCTCAACTATTTCCTCACTCCAGTAGTCTCCTATATTGGAAAACTTAGCTTTATCTTCTATAACAATGTTCACTTTGCATGTTCTCAGAGGCTTTGCATATATAGCTGACTCAAGATCTAGTCCTTCGATTATGCACTCCCCTTCAGTATATGATATCTACAACTTCCTTGGATCTTCCTCGTCTTGGATTTCTTCTCCAAAATTATAGTAGTGAAATACCTTTTCAATTGTCACATTGACTCTAGGTGCACTATAAAAAGGTGTTGATCCCAACAAGTCCACTGATGAAAAAATTATTTTCTTGATTATCTACAAGGCTGATTCAATCAATGAATTATTACTTCAAAACTGAACTTTACCTTGAGGTTCCTCGTCAATTCTTCCCAATCACCTGTCCCTTTGCGCACTTCAAGTTATATGTACCAATTATTGAGAATAGTGTCCAGAGCATGCACAAATAAGAAAGTCCATTCGTGTTTTGGTACTGATATCCACTACACAATACACTTCATAACATGATCTTATGGAAAAATTAATCCACTATACTTCGGCATAGTACTTGCATTCTTTGTCCCAAATATGACTTGTAATAACCTTTCGAATTGTGGCCAATCTCTTATTCCATCTTTGTGTGTATCCCACCATCTCGCAGAAGTTTCTTTCAGTGTGACATCTAAGTCTAACAGTCTCTACTAACCTTAAATATGCATTTAAATCTCATTGATAAAATATTATGTAGGTGTTAGTCCACTATACCTTGTAGGTTCAACTATTTCAGTCCCAATCCATATCAATGCATGGGTAATTTGAGTACACTTCCTTGTCGATACTTCATGCAATCTTTGTTGCCAATTATCTAGAACATATTCTGAGTCTAATGCGCATGAGTTGATACTCCTCCAACTGAGTACACCTTCATCTATAGGATTGACGTAATCTTCCACACACATAGTCATATTATACAAATTATCAATTTATTTTCTCTTTTCATGTTCTACATACCTTCATCCTTCATTGGGGTCTAATGGTGAGGAAACCTTTAAGTCTTCTACTTCAAATACCATATATATTTTCTTTAGGTAAATGATTGTATGATTTTCAAATGCCCAATCCAATCCTAGTAATGCTGGATATGGTGTACTACCATCTACTATGTCGATCACTTCAAATTTTTCTACACTGCGCACCCCATCAATGTTGACATTTATGCATGTTAACCTTTCGATTGGGACGATCCTATGTTGGTTCACTAATCTCAACTAGATCGGTGACCAAATCACCCTTGATTGGCCCATCATCTCCCAAGTCTGTCATGGTATAAAATTTACATCAGAGCCTAAATACAAAAATATATTGTGCATTTCGTAAGCTCCTATATGGACATTGATCCTAAACTCCATATTTGTTCACTTTTTACTATGTACTTGGTTAACTTCTCTATGTACTACAATTTGTTTTTGTTTCTTGGTCAATCATTTTGTGCATATTACTCAATGCAAATTCATCCCTCATTAAATATATGAAACTTCTTAAAAATATTTTCAAAGTACTTACCTCATCAGTTTATTTCTCAGAATGATCATAGACTAGAGGCATATCATATATTTATGTCTTAGCATAAAACAATGGAACAGTCGATGTTGATGTTATCCAGTCTACTCCCATCAATTCTTTTCTTTATTGCTGGTAAGTCTCTTTCTCTTTCCTTGGATCAAACAATGGTAATGGCTATGTTATTTTCCTTACTCAATGTTGAATATTATTCCCTTGATATGTCACGTCCACTTTGGTTCTTGCTCCTCCATGCGTAACTGCTACTACCTTAGGTTTCTCATCTTGTGCTTCGGCTGCTATCATTTTTATGTTCTGATTTTGGTTCTGGTTCCCTCTTTCCTACCATTTTTCTATAATTTGAGGACAATCATTTGTCGCATGATATAATTCTCTACAGTACGTTAATGTCGTCCAATGACTCAGGAAGTCTCTTGCTAAATTTCCCAGTTGATTGCAATTATAGCAAATGATTGTTCTTCCTCCTCCTCTTCCAAATCCTCTGCTTCCTCGGCCTCTATTGAGTCCTCCTTGTCCACCCTAATTAAATATTCTCAAAGTATTATATTTTGGAACTCCTCCTTCTGATACTTCATTTTCTTCTTGGATTATATAAGCATATGAAATGCACTCTCTCATTAAGTCGAATGCATGAAAATCCTTCTCATCATGTCCTACAGACTTGCAAAAATTACAAAACAAATTTCTTGGTGTACTCTGGTACTTCTACAATAATGGAAATGAAATCAGATGATGTCCTTGTGTCTTTCATATTTCACAATACCCCACTCCTATGTCCATATACTGTGAAAATATTGGGCATTCATATTTATGAAAGTCTTTTGTATTACATGTAATAAACCAAACTTTTTCACATTTTTCCTTTCCTTTCATCAGTTCTGAAAACTGAACCCTTAGTGAAAATTAATTTCACTCAACATATTCCATTCATGTGCCATTTCCTACAGGATATGCTTATAATTTCATCACAATTTCTAATGCTTCTAGTTCCAATGTTCCCTTTTGCAGCATCAGAGGACAACGAATGCGCGATAACATACCTGCAATAAACCATTCTCTATGGTGTTCATTAAGAATCTTGAATTTTAATCTACCCATCAAATATTTAAACCTTTGATCATAATCCCAAATTGTCTTAGTATGTATTTTCTTAATTTATTTTAGCTCTATGATGTACAATGACACATGTTTCAACTTCTGAAATTCCTTTAATAAATCTTGCCCATTTTTTACCAATGTCCTTGATTGTCCTACCAGTGTAGAAATATGGTACTTCATGTACCATAACAATTCACAACCTATGAACATTGTTTCTAAATGGGCAATCGTTTTTTCCCCAGCCTAGACATTCTTCGTAGTCCATATCGTCTCACATACAAAAATATGTTTCTATGGGTCTTCTGACCCTGTTCCCTAGAATTTAGTAATTCTTAATGTATTATTTATTCCTGTCATTTTATTTTGTGTAGTACTTACCTTTGGTGATGCTGACTAACTCTAGTTTGTTACGTTACTTCCACTATTCTGACTATTTTTCTGACTTCCTCCACTAACTAAAATTTCTCTTGAAAAAGTTCAAGTTTCTGCTTCAGATCTTGGTGATGCACATGGGGTCATAGGATCGACAAAAATTCTAATCAGAGATGGGATTCCTTCTTCTATTGAACTGCACTAAGGATCCTTTTCTTTCTCTTTCCTTTCTTTTTATAGCATGATATGAAGCACTATGTGTGGGTCTCTTTTCTCAAACACTTTGTTCCTCTCTTCTCTTTCAGCCACAATCTCCTTCTTACTATACCTAAATCTTTTCCCAAAATGAAATAGTCCAATATATCCATCTGATTCACTTTATTCCTCTCTTGGCATCCTTAGTACATCCATTCCTTATTCATCATTTTCATCTCTTTCCACTCTCATTCCATCTTCTAGTCATCCCCCAGTCCCCCTATGTGTACGAAGGTGCATAAAAAACAAATTCCATCTTCATAACATTATTTTCGCAAGATAACATATTTATCCAGGTAGAGAGTGCGTTGAGAAATATTCCACCCAGACCCTTGAAGAATGCCCACTTTGCAACACTATAAGACTAGGTAAAATCTATCACAAACTCTGCAATGTAACCTCCTAGTATAATATTCAACCAAAAATCAATTGCGCTTTATTACTTAGCTTATTCAATTGTCTGATCAATTCAAGAGTCTAGATTCTCGGAGCCTCATCTGGCTATCTTCCAACATTCTCCACTAGCCTTTATAACCATTCAGACAAAATTATCAGAAACTCACCAAAGAACATTTCATGAACATCTATAAACACATACCTTTACAACCATTGTTTTTCATTGAGTTGTGGGTTCCTATTCTGTTCTCTAGAAAATTCTCGCTCCTTCCTCCTTAACCATTTTTTGATGTCTTCTTTATTCGGCCTCCAAAAGATTCCCCTTAGTTATAGATCACGGTCCTGGAAATAGAACCATTTGTTGGTGCACAGTGGGAATACTCGTGGTTAATCATTAATAAACCAACAAAACCCTTAGACATCATCCCTATGGGAATCACCTGCAAGCAAGTAGAGTCTCACTCAAGGCATCTAAAGGGGCTGTAGGAACCAAGGTTTTGTAGTGGTGAGGGGAAGTGAGGCATTCATCATAATTATACTATGCATTATCCATTCATATACTATGTGCCTAGTTTATTTTACTTAACCTTTAATTATTATTCAATATACCGTGTGTGCGACATTACTCCACTTAACATTCATTCATTCATAATTATATTAATTGTGCATGACCATAATAGAATATAATAATGACATATTCAGAATGCTAGACCTTTATCCTCATTACACAATAAAAGTAAACATCATATGCATCATAACACACAAAAAAAACACATCAAGACACAATGTTTTAACGTGGTTCACCCCAATCTGGGCTACATCCACAATGACTAGATTCTTATTTTATTCATTATAAATCTCCTTACATTTGTGCACAGCGATTTCAATAAGATGTATCAATTATAATTACCCAAACATGCCTCAGTCGTTCTTCTACAACTCGAGATAACTCCGTAAAACGTCAATCATCACTCAAAACACCTAAATACTTATCCAATTCCTCGACTCAAGTTCTCTTATGGCTACCTTCTACCCAAAAATCCATTACAATTTATAGTTTTACAATAGGGATAATCCCATTACAATGTGAGAAACTCCATCTTCATAACATTCTTTTCACACAATAACATCTTTAACCAGGTAGACAATGCATCGATAAATATTCTGCACATACCCTTGAAGAAGTCCCTCTCTACAACACTACAAGTCTGGGTATAATATATTGCAAACTCTGTAATGTAACCTCCCAATATACTATTCAACCAAAAATCAACTACAAGATAAACTTTATTACTTACTATATTCAACTATCTAATCAATTCACGAGTCCAGTTTCTTAGAGCCTCAACTCGGTATCTTCCAACATTCTCCAATAGCCTTTCTAGCGATTCAATCAAAATTATCAGAAACTCACCAAAGAAGATTTCATGAAGATTTGTAAACACATACCTTTGCAACCATTGTTCTACTAAGTCGTGGGTTCTGTTGAAACATATTTTAATTTTTTTAATCTAAAGACTAAAGCCTTCCTTTTTCGGGTTTCGTATTTTCAAGAAGCATAACCCTCAAACTTTCATTTCCAAAGGGTCGGTATTGAAATACCGACAGATTTTATTCGAATAATAATAAAAAGAAAAAAATCAGACTAATAAAAAAGGGGATTTCGGGACTCG
This sequence comes from Picea sitchensis, assembly GCA_010110895.2. Lineage (NCBI taxonomy): Eukaryota > Viridiplantae > Streptophyta > Pinopsida > Pinales > Pinaceae > Picea > Picea sitchensis. Next base: position 20,728 of record SNQJ01S0014988.1, on the reverse strand, counting down.
GGATTTATTAAGAACATAGGTTTTAATACATATCGAATCGTGAAATCCCGATCCCCGATTTCCCAAAAAATTGAAGTAAAAAATTATTAAAAGTAAATTAGTCATATAACTATTTCGGAAATCAGGATGCAGCGATAACATACCTCTTGTCAACTCAATCCTCRAAATCCTGAAACGCGAAATCCCGACTCACAATCTGTGTTAGTCTAAATTAATTATGTTTTGGAGGTCAGTCCTTAATCCCGATTAATTAATTCACTAAAACAAAAATTCACGGCTTAAGTTAATGATTTYGCAATTTCAGAAATTGGGATTCATCGATGACATACTTCCTGTCAACACGATCCCCGAAATCTTGAAATACTTAATACTGATCAATTATTTTGCTAAAATGAATTTAAGTCCTAATTTAATCTTTTCATGATTTCGTGATTTCAGAAATCGGGATTCAGTGATAACATACCTCTTGTCAACTCGATCCTTGAAATCCTGAAACACGAAATCTAGACTCTTAATCGATGATTAGTCTAAATTAACTCTGTTTTGAAAGCATGATTAATGACAACCAATATTTTTAGGTTTTGTTCATGTTTCGGGTTCCAATTGAATGAAATGTTCCGAATTTTGAATTCAAAAGCACCAAAATGTGGCCACCTAAATAAAGAATAACTGGTGATATGTGACACTAATGCATATCTTAGTAAATATCTACTGCAATAAGTGTATTGAATTCTTGACAGCTGTGTCATTCCCTTCATCGTTAAATGAATTAAAAGAGAGTTTGAAGGTCTGAGTTTCACAACATATTATGTTTCATACTATCAAGCGTAAGATGATTTCAGTCGAGCTCATACACCCCTTCTCTATAACAGGTTTTCCATTTAACTTAAAGCCATGGAACCAAAGAAAGCACCGAAGAAGAGTGAATATATAGAGGAAGGAGATATCATATCTAACACTACACCACATTCTATCGACTCAATTAAATCCTGGACACAAATCTATGAATTCCTGGAATACAAAATCAAGAATTCTTCCACTGATTTAGAGAATCACTTTCGGGATATAGCAGAATCAGAGCTTCATAATATCGTGACACATCCTCGACTTCTAGCATACAACGACATGATCATTTGGGCCTTGGAAAAGGTTGATATCCCAACAAGAATCATTTTGAATGATCAAGGGGTCATTGTCGTCTCATTCAGTCCAGAGAATATTCAAGTAATGTATAAACTCTCGTCGAATCTTAAGTATATTTATAATGATGAGTTTTTAGCTAAATTTCAAAGGAAGGAGTGTACTGAGGCTGACCGAACTTATTCGGACTTAATTAGAGAATGGTGGAGATGTCCATCAAAGTTTAGGGACGATGCCCATGGGGTTTATGCCACGACATCTTTGAATGAGTATATGGTCTATGTAGCCATTATGTTGTGTAGACTTTTCAGGAAAAAGAATCCCTGCCATTTTCCTACAGATTGGGTGCCCTTTTTAGAAGAAGCTTTAGAAGGATACACTTTTAACTGGAGTAAGATTTTGTCAGATAACCTAGCACAAGAAATTTTGAACTACAGAGTTGCAAGATCTATAGGTCAGCCAGTGGATTTTTATATGTCATCATACATCATGGATGCGATTTTCTTTGTGACTCCATTTCACCTAATGAATTGGAGTTGGAACATAACCTTCCATGAGCCCATTCATGTGTATCATTCTGCACTTTGGGAAGAAAATGCTAAGAATGCATTTTACGAAATTTGTCATTTCGTAATAATTCCAATGCATAAAATGTTTTATGGATGTGAACCTCCTCGCATTTCTGAGGCAGTCTTAGAAAATCTCAAAGAAATAGCTGACTGGTTTGTTGAAGAAAACTTCTCTTACATTAGGGTTTATGAGTGCTCAATTCCCCCTCACGCACTTCCAAAATTCCTCCCGGACAGACTGGTATTGAGGGAGGTAGCATATCAAATAGTGAAAGGTGGTATTGGAATAGAGCTAAATACAACTCAATAGAAATCATGGCCAAACTTCCTTGTATATGTCGAGAAATTTTTATTACTAAACCTAGGCCATTCCAAAGTGGAAGCCGAGGCATTAGAGGAGATAAAACTGGTAGATATTGAGCACAGAAAGAATGACCCTTATCAATTAGTAACCAGACATTTGATGCATTGTAATTTGAAATCTTATGAACATGAACAATATTTTTATGATGATATATTCAAGGAGGTCAAAATTTATGAAGAGGTATTGAATAGGGTATGGGCCGTATCACCCAACTTAAAGACTGGTTTCATGTCTTTCCAAAGTCATAGGTGAAGTTGTTTGCCAAAGATCTTGTAGGGTGAATCCACGACCCCTCCTCCAGAGAAGGAAGGGCCTCCTCCACGTTTTGAAATAGATGTACAGGATAAAGAAATTACAAGTGGAAAAATGAAGGAAACTGAATTGCCTCTACAAGAAACAGAAGTTCCTCACACAGACAAATCAGAGGCAGGTAAAGGAAAAGAGTTGGAAATACCCTCAGAAATCCCTAAGAACATTCCCAAAAAAGTAGGAGGAACAACATCGACGGAAATTGGAAGTCCCATTACCTCTTTGACTCCATTGTAGTCTACTTATGGAAACCCCCAAGAGGGAGCTCTATACGTAAGTGATCTTGAGCCTATTTCTAGAGATGAGATTCCTCCTTCCAATTATTTTTTCAGTAAGAAGAGAAAGGCTATCCTAAAACAGGAAATGCATCCAAGAGGAGATATGATGATTAAAAAGAAAAAAATCATTATAGATGGACAAAAACTTAAAGACAGAGAATTTGCTACAGAGATAGCAGGCACAATGGGAGCCTTAGCATCGGCGAATTTATACTCTATGGGTAGTTTGACAACTATGTCGGAGCAGAAAGAACAGATGATATCTCAGCTATAGGATCAATTAAAGGAGACTGAAAGAAATATCAGTTGGGGGATAAAAAAGGGTCTAGAATGAGCTAGATTGAATGACATTCAAGAGATTCAGAAACTAAAAGCAAGCTTAGAGGAAACAAATCAAAAAATATAGGTCACTCAAGCACAGGTCCTAAAGAAAGAAGAAACAAATAAACAATTACAAGAAAAGATTAGTTCCATTTCAAATCAAGTGGTAGAGATTGAACTTTTCCAGGCCCAGGTATTGGGAATACATTTGAAGATATAAGAGGAACAACAGGGAGTGTTTTTAAATCTGGAATTTATTCAGAAATACTTTCAAGAAACAAGTAAATCTTTGGATAACATTCTCCTAAAAGAAAGAGAAGTGAAAGTAGCTAGGACGACTTTCCAAAAAGAAGTGGCCCTTTCAACAAAGGAGGAGGTTGGAAAGATTAAAAAATTATCTGTTTCAAAGAAGGTTAAAGGAGATGTAATACTTAAGGTGTGGGAGGAAGACCTTGCAGAAAACAAAAGAATAACCAGAGAGGTCAATGATGATTGTCAAGGAATTTTTGATCTTTTAGAAAAATATTCTTTGAACATTGGAAAAAACAATTGTTCGGGGTTATTAGGAGAAATTAACATTGTCAAGCACCAGCTAGGATTCAAGGAAGATCTGGAGGAAATGCAGATGGAGATCCCAAAAATAAAGGTAATAAATGTCACCGAAATCGACAAATGGATAGTGATGTTGAACTTAAAGTTGCAAACTATTAAGTTCACAAGGAAGATAATTGAAGATCGTTTGTCTGAACTATAGAAAAAGTTCTTCATATTTGAGGCAAAAGATATACCAGAAGCTCCCAGAGTTTTGGTGAAGTTTTTGGGAAAATGTATTCACTCTCTTAAGACAGAAGAAGGAAGTTCGTCAACGCAGACATGAAATACTGTTCATTATTGAAATAACAAAGTAGTTAAAATAGAAATGTAAATAGTTCAACATTGCACATTCAAGTAACTGTTAGTCTTAGGAAGTTGGTTAATCACCAACGGGAAAAAAGTTTGGTGATCATGTATAAATAGAATTTCACAAGACTAAGATGGGGATTTTTGTTTTTGAGGGAGCCAATTGTATTGAAAATTTTTCCAATCCATTGTGATATCAATAATATAGACGAGATTCTAAATTCTTTCAACTTGAAGCTATGTGTTCTTTACCCTGTTTCCAATATTTTTCAATATTTTTCTTCTTACGTTTTTCTAATGAATGATCAACTATAAGTTTATTTCACAAATCTATTGTAGTTTGAATTGATTTGGTTATTGAATTATTTACATTTTTTCCTCTGTGATTGCTATCAACAATTTCAAGAACTATAAGTCATTTGAATGATTATATTTTACACTTCATTAGAAATCTCGTTTTCCTCTTTGTCTCTTGTTACAATATGAGATTCTTTCGTGATTAAAGCCTCATATTTTCTCATCAGTACTACTTTGTTATTTTACTATTCTTAATATTGTTTCAAGTATAGGAAACGACCTCAACTGATATTATGTTATTATTTTGATTTACAAAACTCTTTTTCTCTTTTCATCCCTTAAAAACTAAAGCAAAAAAAATTCAAACTTTTCATATTTAAATAAAACTTTATTTTCCATGACTGTCCCAAATAATAGACAGCCCAACATAGAACCTGGCCTCCAAGATCAAACTAGCATTGCTTTAAACCTTTTTAATACTATTCTACAAACAACAACTAACCGGGCTGAATTATAACGTTCATGGGCTACTATTGAGAGAGATGTCAGCATCCAAGAACAACGGGAAGCTAGACAGAGGCAGTTGAGAAACCGACTCTGATTTACCCGTCTTTTTTATTTTTACCCTTTAATTACCTTTACCTTTATGGATTCCTTGATGGTACACTTTACATCCTTAAAGTATAAACTCGGGAACAATAGGTTCCTATTCTGTTCTCTGTCAAATTTGCATTCCTTCCTCCTTAACCATTATGTGATATCTTCTTTATTCAACCTCCAAAACGTTCCCCTCGGTTAAAGATCTCGGTCTCGACAATGGAATCATTTGTTGGTGCACAGTGGGAAGACCCGAGGTTAATCATTAATATACCAACAAAACCCTTAGACACTGTCCCTTTGGGCATCACCTGCAAGCAAGTGAAGTCTCACCCAAGACATCTAGAGGTGTTGCAGGAAAAAAAATTCTATAGTGATGAGAGGAAGTGAGGCATTCAACATAACCATACTATGCACTATCCATTGATCTATTGTGTGTGTAGTTTTTGTTACTTTACCTTTAATTATTATTCAATATACCATGTGTGTGACATTACTCCATGAAGTGGCTAGTAATAATACATCATCCTCAGGAAAGCTAGGGTTTGATAGTCGCAGTATCAATAGTAGACATAATGGTCACCAAAGGGTGTGGGAGTGGAACCCCCTCATACAAGAAGGTAGTGGTGGACAGGGGGAAAGGTCCACGAGGCATTGGTTTCAAATAACCACTGACAAGAACCTCAGGATCAGGATCGAAAAAGAATCAGGAGAGCAACCAAGAAAAAATGGATCACATGGGGGAAGAAGCCAGAGAAGCCCAGAATGATGTCCAAGAACCAACGAACCCTAGTGGGGTAGATGGGCACAACCCTTGTAAACCTAAAACAATAATGATACCCAAGGTTATATTGGAAGACCCAAAAACTCAACTCTATCGGGACCAGATGAAGTCGCATGCACTAATGTAAGGTAGCTAGAGAGGTAGTGGGGGGGCGTAGAAGGCCCATAGTGATAATAGTGGAGGTCATTCAATGTAAGGTGGACTAGGTCCACTATATTATTAAATAAAGCCCACTATGGTAGTTAGATATAATAAATGTAAGAGGATTTCTTAGAAGGTTCTACTTCTAGAATATTTCTACTCTAGAATGTTCTTAGGTGATGGTAGCACTATATAAAGGGGTTCAAACAATGTAATGAGACATGAAAATAAGTATTGTATTTGGAGTTGAAGCTCAATAGGAGGATGCCCCCTCAAAGAGGCAAGTGAACAGGAGAGGATCCCTTCCATAACATGATCCATTGTATGGTGTTGCCCTACCTCAAGGGTTTGGTAATAATATTGTGTGGTTTCTTCTATCTTGCTTTGTGGATTTATTTTTTATTCAGTAATTGTGGTGATTATATTGGTAGATATACTCAGGTTCTTAACAAATGGTATTAGAGCACTTTCCTTGGGCAGACATTGTGGGCAAATATTTTTTATTTTTGCAGATTTTTTTTTTCGGAGAAGAAAAAAGAGGGCCGCGACATTCTCAAGGTTTTTGGTATATTTTTGTGCAACATTTGTAGAAAAGGGTTGTAGATCTGAGTTCCTCTCATAAAAACACCCAGTTTGAAAAACAAAATCATCCGAAACGGAGTCCGGGAAGTCAAGATATTGAAGTTTTAAAATCTACAAATTTTCAGGATTTTTTCCGCGGACGGCGGTGAGAACTCTTTTATTTATGTAGCATCTGGAGGCCGAATTTGCTCAAATAAATTACAGATATGAGTTCCTCTCACAATTTCACCCAATTTAAAAAAACAAATCAGCCAAAATGGAGTCCGGGAAGTGAAGTTATGAACATTTTAACTTCAACAATGTTTTAGGGTTTTTCCAGAAAAAACCACGATTTTCTGCCATAACTTATTGGGTGAGTTCATAGGATGCTCAAATGGCTATTTCTTCTCAAAACCTGAAAGAAAATATTGAATCATTCAAAGCCCAATTGTTTCACACATTGGATGACAAATTTGATGCATTTGTACATGGCCTCATAGACAGCCTCACAAACGACCTCAATGATAGTTTTCGTAGTATTCAAGATTCATTAAATAACATGTAGGAGAGATTTCTTATGGAGGGCCTCAGGGATGAATATAATAAATAAATACATGCTTGGTATGATTTTGAGGCAGATTGTGATTATTGGTATATAAATAGTTTTCATTTCTGGGATGACAACCACTTTCATATTTTATTTGATGACTCTACTCCACCTTCTGTAGAGAACATCAATGTCTCACATCAGGAGTTAGTTACCAACGTTCAGTCCACATATTCTACAGTGGTATTATTCATTCCAGATTCTTCTACGACCATTTTCCACTATGTGTATGGATCTTCTTATTTGGATCCACATGATAGGTGTCAGTCTTTGGAGCATCATTTGGAGTTGGTTATTGGGTTCCAAAATCTTCCATGGGGAGTTCACATGAGCACATGGACATGGGACCCAGGCTTACAATGGTAGTTGGACTACTTCATCATCGTGGATTTCCTTTCTACATGGGACCTTGGTTCTTCAGTCTTCTTTAACATTATGGTCTACAATTATCCATGGGACCCTAGTATATGGTTGTACATCAAGCGTTGAGGACAACACTTTCATAAGAGGGATAGAATGTAAGGTAGATAGAGAGGTAGTGGGGGGGCCTAGAAGGCCCATAGTGATAATAGTGGAGGTCATTCAATGTAAGGTGGACTAGGTCCACTATATTATTAAATAAATCCCACTATGGTAGTTAGATATAATAAATGTAAGAGGACTTCTTAGAAGGTTCTACTTCTAAAATATTCCTCCTCTAGAATGTTCTTAGGTAATGGTAGCACTATATAAAGGGGTTCAAGCAATGTAATGAGACATGAAAAGAAGTATTTCATTTGGAGCTGAAGCTCAATAGGAGGATGCCCCCTCGAAGAGGCAAGTGAATAGGAGAGGATCCCTTCCATAACATGATCCATTGTATGGTGTTTCCCTACCTCAAGGGTTTGGTAATAATATTGTGTGGTTTCTTCTATCTTTCTTTGTGGATCTATTATGTATTCAATAATTTTGGTGATTATATTGGTATATCTACTCAGGTTCTTAACAACTAATATGCAAGTTCATGGGTTTGTGGCCCGCAGAAAGAACGTTGCACAGCTGGATAAAATATCAATGGAATCCAAGTGGAGAAGTGGAACTCCACCTAGGCTTGAAAGGATTTTTCAAAGCAGTCTTCATGAACCTAGAGGATAGGGATAAATTCTTTGAGGGGGGGGCATACTCCCATGACTCAACAAGGTTGTACATGTGGTCGTGGAAGGATCTACATAGAGATGAATGTTTCGGGGGCGCTCCCAAAAGCCATAAGCCTGGAATTCAAAGATGAGGAATGGATACAAAGCATAAACTATGAGAAGATCCTATTTAGATGCAGAAGATTCCATGAACATGGGAACCTGATCATAGAATGCCTTCTCAATAAAAAATAAGAAACCAAAAACACCAAAAGACAAAAGGATGAGGACGGGTTTGTAAAGCCAAACCACAAAAACAGAGAAAACAAGAAACAAAGAAAAGCCCCAACAGGAAGCAATCTGGAAGCCAGGACTAGAACAAAAGGGTGGGATAGATCCAACCAAGAGGAAGAAGGAGGAAAGAAAAATATAAAATAGAGAATCTAGGGAACAAGCAACTCATGAGAAAACTGATATTCTAAGCAATAAGAGAGAACAGGGAAGTAGTGCAAGTCCTATGGAAGGAGGAAACGAAGACGCCAACAACCCAATGCAGGAGGCAGACAGAGACTCGGAGATGACACCAAGCAAGGTGGGCACGAAATATCCTAATCTCAGAGACATTGTGGAAAGGGAAGGAATAGATCTCCTGAACATATTGGAGCAATGGAAAAGGCAGGGACTAGACAATGTGCCAGCGGAACAACTTGATCACATTCAATACATTTTCCTTCTAAGGGAGGAAGAAAAATATAGAGGGATAAAGTGAACACATGGCAAGATAGGACACCTGAGAATCAAAATAGGTGAGGTATAACCACAACATTAACCCAAGCAGACAAGGAGGAAAAAGGTAGGGAGTAGACAATGTGTCAACGAAGCAACTAAATCACATTCAATACCTTTTCCTTCTAAGGGAGGAAGAAAAATCCAGAGGGATCAAGTGCACACATGGCGATATAGGACACCTGGGAATCAACGCAGATGAGGGACAACCACAACATTCACCCAAGCAGACAAGGTGGAAAAAAGGCAGGAAATCAAACAGTGTAGCCCTACAAGAATTAGGAGCCCTGCTGATAAATTCAGGTAAGATCAAAAATCACTTTCCCAAATCCCCCCCACATGTTTAAATGAATATTATAACATGGAATATAAGAGGCCTAAACAACCCACGAAATCAAATAATCCTTCAAAATAGACTGAGGAAGGAACAACCTGACCTTTGTTTCATCCAAGAGACAAAATTCACTGTAGACAGAATGGAAAGAATTAGTAAAATACAATGGAGTAAGTACAAGATGTTGGCTATTGAAGGCCAACAGATGGCAGGTGGTATTCTCACCTTGTGGAACCCACAATCGATGAACCTACTAGCAGTAAAATCCATGAGACACACACTTTCAGTTAACATGCAAAATATAGGTAACACAGAGGTGATTCTATGCACTAATGTGTATGGTCCCTAGATGTTGGAGAAAAAAAGGAGAATGATCCTAGACCTAGAAAATATAAAGTCCCTATCCATCAACCTCCATTGGATCTTGGAGGCGGACTTCAACATCATCATTACACTTGCGAAGAAAAAAGGGGGCACCAGGAGATTGGATAGAGATGCGGAGGACTTTTCAGCTTTCATTGATACAATGGAGTTGGTGGACATCAGGACCAACAATAGCCAGTTTAACTAGATTAACAAATGAATAAATCACCACCAAGTAGCTACAAGGCTAGACAGATTATTGGTTTCAGAATCCATCAGTCTACAGGGACTAGCTGTGGACTGGAGCATCCTTCCATGGGGGGGTTCAGAATATTGGCCAGTTAAATTGGAAGAAAAATTTCAAGCCACTCTGAAGAACAAACCTTTTAGATTTGAGAAATTTTGTATTGAACATCCCACCTTCAAGGAGAACATCAACCAATGGTGGTGGGAGGAAATTCCATATCAAGGGACAAGGATTTTCAAACTATACAAGAATCTCAAGTACATCAAACATAAACTCAAGGAGTGGAACAAGGAAATCTTTGGAAACATAAACCAGAAAACAAAAGTATCGAGGACAGAATGAGGAAACTCTAGGAACTCTACATCAACAAAGGATACACAGAGGAACAAAAAATACAAGAGATCCAAATGACCCAAGAATGGGAAGTAAGATGCCAACATGAAGAAACTCTATGGCACCAAAAGTCCATAATCATGTGGATAAAGGGAGAGAAGAATACCAAGTTTTTCCATAGAACAACCATTGCAAGAAGAATGGACAAAAAAGTATTGAAAATCAGGGATAAGGATGGGATCAAAAGAGAATCCCACAAGGACATTGGAAATACACTGGTCAATCACTTCCAAGGGATATCTCAAGAACCCAACCAAGACAGAAATGAGGCCATACAAAGGATAACTCAACACATCTCCAGGTTGGTCACTGAGGAAACAAATATCAATCTAAGAAAACCCATCTCAAAGGAGGAAATTGACCAAGTGGTCTAGGATATTCCCAATGGAAAGGCCACGGGTCCAGATGGATTCACAATGGAATTCTTCAAATCCTACTAAGAAGTGGCTAAACATGATGTTTATTGGGTGGTGGAAGACTCCGGATGCTCGGCCTCAATATTGAAAGATTTAAATGCCACAATGATCACTCTAATTCCAAAATAAAATGAAGCAAGGACCCTAGACCGCTATAGGCCTATAGCTTTATGCAATGTAGTTTACAAGATAATCACCAAAGTCATAGACAATAGACTGAAACCTCTCCTACCCACACTGATTTTAGAGGAAAAGACGGGTTTCGTAGAAGGAAGAAAAATCATGGACAACATCATCCATGACCACGAGATTATACACATGCTAAAATTCCAAAGGAGAGGGGGGATGATAATCCAACTTGACATGGTGAAGGCTTATGAAAAAATTAGCTGGCACTAGATGGCCAAGACGCTGGAAGCCTTTGGCTTCAAATAACACTAGATCAACTAGATCGACAATCTAGTCTCAATGACAAGCTACTTGCTTCTAATTAATGGAGCCCCAACAAAACCTTTATGGCCTTCGAGAGGCATCAGACAAGGAGAATTATATTTGTTCATCGAATCTCCTCCTCTTTTGATAAAATTGTTTTTACTAACGTGCTTGTATGAAGATGAGTGGTGTCTCGAACCAAACTTGCTCCAACTTTTTAGACCATGGGGATATCTTACAGAATCCATATTTTTGGACAAAATTCGGATCATGATATTTTTCTCTGAGAAGGGGATATGGTGGAATTGGTAGACGCTACAGACTTAATCGAATTGAGCCTTGGTATGGAAACCTACCAAGTGAAAGCTTCAAAATCTAGGGAACCCTAGGATATTTTGAATGGGTAATCTTGAGCCAAATCCAGTTCATGGAGACAATAATTTCTTCTCTATCCCCCTTCCTATTTATTCTGATGATGGAATGGATTAGAAGAAGTATAAAAAGCGCAACTACAACAGGGGAAATAAAAGGAATCAAACCTTTCAAAAACTGTCCAACCTCCACATAGAAATAGTTCGTTGATGATACCCTACTCCATGGAACACCCACGATCAAGGAAGAAAAGGCTTATAAAAAAATCCTAGAAGACTTCGGGGAAGCCTCACAGGAGGAGATAAACCACTCCAAATCCATGATTTATTTCTTCAACACTAACCCTACAATTCAAAGAAACCTGGCCAACATTCTGGGGTTTGAGCACAAAATGCTCCCAATGAAATATTTAGGAATCCCCCTGATGGATAAATCATGAAAAATGGAAACATGGTAAAAACTGTAGGTGAGGGTAAAAAATTGGACCTACAGAGCTCTCAACCTGGCTGGGAGGCTTATCCTTACCAAAATGGTTCTACAAGCAATTCTGACGTATATGATGTCAGTGTTTCCCACTCCCAAAGGAATACTACAAAAGATAAGAGCCATTCAAAGAGACTTCCTATGGCGAGGTGTTGAAAATAAAAATAAATGGGCCCTGGTGGCCTGGGAGAAGGTTTGTAGACCAAAAAGAAAAGGAGGCTTGGGGTTATAAGACCCAAAGGTAACCAACGAATCCTATGGGGAAAATATCTCGTGGAGATGGGTCTAAGACAAATCGGTACTCTAGGAAAACCTATCGAAGGCCAAGTATGCCCTGAAAATCAATGACCAGGATTGAATTTGATTCATGGTCACAAGGGAGGGATCGAACATCTGGAATCTTACCTGGCGTAACAAGAATTGGATCCATAAACACAACTTCTGGTAAGTCATAAATTGTAAAACAACCAAATTTTGGGAGGACACATGGAAACAGGAACCCAGAATGGAAAATCCTAACAAGGAGGAGCTCCAACAGGAAATGACAGCGCAAGGAAAAACAAAAATCCATCACTACTGGAAGAAAATAAATGGTAGCGACATATGGAGGATCTGGGACAAACTCAATCCACAAAATAGAGACCGGATCGCAACATTAATGAAAGAGGTGGAGGAGGAACTGGGGGAAAGGAAAATTGTAGTATCAAAGGAAGAGGACCAATTAATATGGGGCAAGAAAAATGGTGGGGAATTCAACTTAAAAGAAGCACGATATTACATCATAGACCAAGATCAAGAAGACCCGATGCAACAGTGGGGGAAGATTTGGGGTAGCCCCCAATGGCCAAAAATCAAAATGTTTAAATGGATAGTTCTTCACAATAGAATTCTAACCTGGGAAAACCTCAGGAAAAGGGGTTTTATAGGTCCATATTGATGCCACCTCTATCAAGCTAAGGAGGAAAAAACTAATCACCTCCTTGACGAATACAGTTTCACAACAGAGATATGGGATTGGGAGGCAGGCATCTACCACCAATCCAATAGAATCTGAGGTAACATCAATGCAACCATAAACAATTGGAATGAGAGTTACAGTGAAAATGAACTGGTGAGCCTCTACTGGAATATAACGACGGGGATGATCATCTGGGAAATATGGAAAGAAAGGAACCAACACATCTTTAGGAATGAAAGACCACCAGAAGGAAATCTCAAGGATACAATAATCTCACAAATAAGAGAAACGGTGCAGAGTCGCAACTGAAATAAGGAGAACATGCAACACACAGACCAAGACTCCACATCCTGTATTTTTTTCACCTAAAAGATAGATGCAACAACACACTGGTAGGGTGGGAACCACAACTCCAAATAGGAGACCACAACTAGACTCCCCCTCCGTTAGGGTTCCTCAAATTGAATTTTGATGGGGAAACAAAAGGAAACCAAGGAATGGAAGGGATGGGAGGGGTGATAAGAGATAGTGATGGTAACATCATTTGGCTGTACGTTAGGAATATGGGAAACTCAACCAACAATGTAGAGGAATTTAGAGCCCTGGAGTTTGGCATTGAAATCCTAAGTCGTGAAAGGATGACAAACACTATCGTGGAAGGTGACTCCACCCTAGTTATCAAAACGACAAAAAGACTCCAAAATGGCACCAGAGTGGGAAAGGTTCAGAGAAACTGGCACCTGGCACACTCCCTACATAAAATCTAGGAGCATCTTAAAACTCTAAATACAGTGGAGTTGCACTAGGTGCGCGGGTCAGCGAATGGCCTGGAGGACAGGATAGAAAACAAGGGGGTTGGAAAGGAAGGTCTAGAACTATATGCTACCTAGATCAACATCCCATATGGACAACCCAGAACAAATGGCATCCAACTAGCACCAAAAGACCATGCAAGCAGCTTAAGTAAGGAAGGTCACATCGAGGAGGGTAGTACAAGGCCTATCGACAGGTACGCATGACCCAGGTAGGATATGATTGCCTCAAACTCGGCCACCAAATACCATGTAGGATCAGCATAAGAAGTAGGCAAGGGTATGGAATCAAGGCCCTCTCGATAGTAAGAGTAGCGAGGAAAGCACGTGGGAAAGTATAGATGGAAAATCGCATGAAACAAATTATTGAAGGCATGAGAGTGTGGCATGGTCTAGACTCGATCCACCATACCAAAGTATAGGTATGAACAATAGTAAAATCAGATCACAAGCAAGCAAGGGAAGGGACCTGCATAGGGATAAAAGCTGAGTCATCATGATCATACAAGCTGCAATAGGGAAAAACGACAGGAGAGCTCACCACAGTGGGAAAACCATGAGTGCAATGATAAGCTCGCAACAGAGGAATATTAATAAGAGGAGAGACAATAGGAAGAGATGCAAACAGAAGGAGCGCAACAACAGGGTCTATCACAAATACAAGGGCAGGGAAAGGAGGAATGCTTGTGAAGTGAGGTACAGGCTGAGTATACAACAAAGGAGCTGCAATAGGCCAAGCGGGATGGCGTGAATGAAGAGAATGGACGGGAAGAGGAACCCCCTTGGTAAGGAAGTTCTAAATAGTCCACGATGGGTGTGAATAATGGAGCAGATGGAAAAATATGAAGAGGGAACCTTACGAACTCTAGTTGCGCCAAAAGGAAAAGTGACCATTACCCAGTGGGAAAATTAAATAAAAGAAAAATGCAAAGGCAAAGCATGGGATGCACTGGCACAAGAAGCGGACTATGTAACTAATCTGGGGGCCATGCATCCCAGGGAAACCCTCTACCATAAAATGGTGGAGATGGCTTGGCTAACTAAGATGATGATTGACAAAGTGAGTTCGGAAATGGAAGATGCCATACAGGAGGATCTCAAGGAAAATAAGAAAATGTTGGATGAAATCCTCAGTCGCCTTAGCAGTCTGGAAATTATTACCAAACATTTGGTTGAGCTCAAGAAGGACTATAAATCCAAGATGGAGTGGTTGGATTCTCAGTTCCACATCTATCTGTGATATTTCCATCACATGGACATCATGTCGGTCGATGTACGCGGTGCGCAAGCTCAAATCAAGAAGACTCACATGATCTCCCATAAGAATGATAACAAGAGCTAGGAATATGGTGGAAACAAACACATCATCATCCTAGACTAGTGAATGGTCAGTCTAATGGTAGTAATGCCAGACTTAGTCAGGTTAGTTCAGACCTACTACCCACTAGGGTCTAGTGGGTTGTTTCAGATTCTTCTTTTTCTGTCTGTGTTGTTTAACTTTTTTCAAACTGGATATGGTAGGACTGGCCTGGTTTCCCTTGGTGGTAGACTACTCCCACCCCTCATAAATATCAGCACATGCAACTCGAGAACCCCTAGTCTAGTTTCCTTCTAGACAGACCAGGATGCCCCCTTTTTTGTATCATAATTTTCTACAGTAATACAACTTCTTACACTCACTTAAAAAAAAAAAGACATTACTCCACTTAACATTCATTCATTCATCATTGTCTTAAGTATGCATGACAATAGTATCATATAACAGTGACATATTCATAATACTAGACCTTTATCCTCATTGCACAATAGCTGTAAACATCATAAACATCATAACACACAAAAAAATGCATCAAGACACAAGTTTTTAATGTGGTTCACCCCAAACTGGGCTACGTCCACCATGGTTGGCTTCTTGTTTTATTCATTATAAATCTCCATATAGCTACACATTGTTCTTACAATAAGATGTATCAGTTAACATTATCCAAACCTGCATCAGTCATTCTGCTATAGTGCGAGCCTGACTCCCCAAAACCTCGGTCATCACTCAAAACACTTGAATACTTAGCCAATTCCTCGACTCAAGATATCTTATGGCTACCTTCTACCCAAAAACCCAATACAATTTATAGTTTTACAATAGGGATAATCCCATTACAATGTGGAAAAAATGTCCCAAAATCCTAACTACTTTCCATCTTTTGCGCGTTGATTCCTAAACATGCTCATGTGCACTGCTCCTTAGAAAAAATGTCACACGATCCATTCCTTTGTGATTCCCAAGACTTATCCAAAATAGCCTACTCCAATAGACACCATATTTCACTTGTTGGCATCAAAGTGGATCCAACAAAGATCCAAGCAATATATGATCTTTCTAATCCAAAATCACAAAAGGATGTTTAAAGTTTCTTAGGACATGCAAGTTCTTACTGTAGATTCATTGGAAGTTTAATTAAAGTTGCATCTCCTATGTTTTCATTATTATATAAAGATGCATAATTTATTTGGACTAACGAGTGTCAAACTTCTTTTGAAGATTTGAAAGAAAAATAGTCTTAGGTACTATTTTTAAGGGGACCAGATTGGTCCTTACCATTCCATATATCAACATATGCCTCGGACAGAACAATTGGAGAAGTTCTTGGATAGAAAGAATAGTAGAATCCTTATTCCATTTATTTCATTAATAAGAATCTAACTCCTCTAGAACTAGATTCTATAGTGATCGGAAAAAAAATCCTTGTTGTAGTATATTATTTTAATAAATTCTAACACTACATTGTTGGATATCCTACATTTGTACACATCGATCACTCTATAATTCACTATTGAATGAACATACAAATTACTAATGGTAGAGTATGTTAGCACTCTGTAAATTTTGTCTGGCTGATAGAAAAATGATAGAGGTAACTGTTTCAACCTACTTTAGAGATGAAGCACTAACCTGTTCAACTCAAAGAGGGCTCTCTCATGTCACTTGGTATTCTTTGGGGATAGGTGGCTAGATTTGGTTTGTTTTGGGGTTTTGAATAAAACTGTTGGCAAGGAATGGGAGGAACACTCAGGGCTATGGAGTCAAAATTCTGAAATTGAATGAAAACAATGATCAGCCAGTAGAACTCTTCATATGATAAAGGATAAATGAGGCAATGGATCTGAGTTATAGCTTGAATTTAATTCGAATGGTAAGAGGAAAGAGAAACAAATAACTCCATTAGAGCATTACAGGAATGAATTCTGAATTATCTAAGAAGAAGCATACATAGTTTAAATTGCTTAAGCCATGAGCATCAAATGATGAATTATGGGATTTTAATGCTCCAATTTAAACAGAAGACAGTGTAAATTGAATTAAAGAAACATAGGAAATACATACAATGAGGGAAGACAAAACTCATATCACCACCATTAGAATCTTTTCATAGATACTTCAAAGTTGTTGCATATGTATTCAATTCAGCTCCAAAAAATTACAATGGAGTTTAGAACAACCAGAATTTGTGCCCTTGCACTTCTGCCCACCATTAATACACTCATAACTTCTAATACTTATACAATTCGAGTACCTTCAGTGTTCAACCAGTTACAATAACTGAAATGAAACATTACAACTTCTACAATGATTACAAATGACATTTTTCAGAAAAAATGTTTCATGATCCCTGTAGATTCCTCTAATACTACAGCTCCTTACTTTGCCATGTTATCTTTGAAATGTCACTTATACTCTTTCAAATATAATTGCATTTATCCATAATCTCATTAAATATTTGGGAATAATATATTTGAATAAAATACTTCCCAGATATTTTTCTATCCTGTAGAATTAAATTTCCATAATTTAATTCATGCCCAATGCACCATTTCACCGTAAAAAAAAATTATTGTTACTATTTCCCTGTGAAAAACATTTACTATGTTATGTTTTTCCTATTTATCGTTTCACTGTCAAAAAACATTTACTGTTTGTTTTTTCCAGTTTACCATCTTTGGTAAAATACCTTTTATCTTCTTCTTTTACTTCTATAAATCTTTGGATAAAGAATTATCCAAGTCTTCATTCACGTGCATCTTCCCATTTAAATCCTTTTCACGAAAATAAACATTAATTTCTTTAATTTGTAAAACTTAAATATTACCTGTGTAAAACCTTTTCACCGTGAGGAGGAATATTTATTAGAAATTCCATAATTGTTGTTGAAATGCACTCCTGGAAAAATGCCACACATTAAACATATGATAAATGGTGCATTTATTACATCGGGCTTGGGCTGGAGTGGTTTAATCCAAATTGATTTTACCCTCGATATGTTCCATGTAAAAACATGTGTACAATCACCAAATCACCGGTTTATTCTGCGGCCCACCTTCACATAATTAACCTCCTCGCTATTTCAATGTCTGATATGTATGTGCACCCCCCATCCAAACTTTGACTTTTCTACATTATAAATTGATATTTTTTCCCATCATTTGACGTGATTCCATAAATTAAATATTGGATTAAATATTAATATAAATATTTTAATATAAAAATATTTATATTAATAATAATAAACCTTTTTTTTATTTTCTATGGACTTTGGGCATATGAGGCTTAACACATGACTTTGTGGATAGGATAAGGGTACTTAATAAAAGGAATAGTTTTTATTTTCAACGGGAATATGAAAATAAGGGTAAAAATGAATGACGAGATGGAACTAGGGGATTTAGATAAGTGTTAAGGCTAGGTATAGGTTTGGGATATTTGCCAAATTTTTTACTCATGGAGGACATGACTATTTTGGATGATCAGTTGAGTGAAGGATTTAGGTTATGGGAGCTTGACGAAGCTGGTGAAAAAATTTGAAAATCTGAGTGGAAAAATAGCACAAGGATGAGACGCTTTGGGAAAAATTAATACAAATTAGTAGATGATAACATAGGCTCTTGTTGGGGATGCTATCCTCCCTATGAGGTAGCAAATAATAGTAGACCACATGCCTGATCCATTGGGTTTCTCCCAAAACATGTGTGTGCACCCTGCTCCGACCTGTCACCAGTGTCTGCTGAAAACCAAACTCTGCACACTGGTCTCAACTGGATACTGAACACTAAATACACTTCTAAAATCTGACTTTGCACACTACTAGGAATCCAAACTGAAAAATGCTTGATCAACAAGATTATTTTCACACTCCTATCTACTCTAAAACTATTGAAATGAATACTCAATCAAGTGATGCTAACGTACCAATGCAACCAATCAAGCAATTGGCTTCCCGATTTTTCTCTGCTCACATCTTTCTTAAGAAGGTAGACAAATGTAAATGATGTCAGCTGAAAAAAAACGTTGAATCCAAAACTTGAGCTTATGAATGAAACAAATTCCTCCTTCACTAAAGACTGTAATAGGATGGCCACAGAATCTTGAAAACCATAAAAAATCGTTTCTTCTTGATGAGAAAAAACCGAAAGACGAGCCTCTTTTATAAGTGTTTGTTGCTCTTGCTCTCTTTCTTCAGTTCTGAGAACATTTTCAAATGAAATGGCTGATCTAAAAATGAAGAAGACTTGAAAAAACTTGAATAAATATTACAAGTGAAATGTTATGTGTTTAAAGCAACCGGATCAATTTGCAACACATAATTAAGGATTACTTATGTAGAAATACACATAGACAGCAACATAAATCATTGAACATCAGACATAAACACAGCAACTTGATAAAGGAGTTCACCCCACTCCGGGCTACATCTCCTGGTCCAGCTTCCAATGGATCATTATTATTAAATTTCTTAAAGTTCTCAAAAACATGCCTTACAATGCTCAAAATGACAAACCAACTACTCCAATGGCTCCGCGGTGTCCCAAAACCCCTGTCTAGGCTCTTTCGGCACCTGAAACGGTCGAAAAATGAAGAAGATAGCCTTCTTGAAATATCCCTCTTCAACTTTGTTGTCTCTGGTTCTACAAATCGCACCCTTGTGCTTCAAACCTGGCTCACACGCTCATTTAAGCGTAAAAACTCGGCACCAGGCGCAACCGCGCCAACGGTGCAAACCGTAGGACGGTTAAGGCGCCTCCAGCCCCTAACCGCCTCGACATTCGGTCATATGGATCATGCGACCTTGGGCTCGGCGAAAAGGTGGTTACTCCGTTGTATAACCGTATAACCCTCGAAACCGTGCAATCCCCGCGCACGTTTAAACCGTTGGTCACAAAACCCACGGGTTACATATATGAACTATGGGTCATGGTTTCCATTCCCGTGCATATACTTTGATACATATATAAAACGGAATACAATACATGCGCCGAATGTTTGGGTTTTAATATATGCTATGGTCATATATATGTTTACAAAGAGCTGGGGGTCGGGGCTAAGCCCCGGCCCGACCCCCCATGCCAATATAACACAAATGCAAATTAAATACAATGTTTCCCGCCTTCCTAACAAGGAACAAATGACGGTAAGTTGGCTAGTGGAGTTTCGTTAGAGCTTTGTACTGTGGAGGAGGTCCGGGGGTTGAACCCCGCGGACTCCCCATGCCATTTTATATATATATATACAACCATATGAACCAGTCGTATAGGGACACGTGGCACCAATGGGTTGGGCCACATGTCCACACATTATTGGCTTCCATTGACACGTGTCAACACCGTATTCGCCAACAAACAACCAACTAGCAATTTCCATGTCATCAAACTGCCACATCATCATGATGGTATGGCCCTCCACGTGGCCGTATGGACTATACGGATAGGTACAGTCAGCATCCCAAATTTTTGCCTGTTTGGCTTGGCGGACAGATTGCGATATCTCCTCCATACGGATTCTGTTTGCGAAAGTAAATATACCGTCGGAATCAGGAAGACGAGACGGACGCAATGGAACTGTTTTCATCGCATTCCAAGAACTTTGAAAATTGAGCAAAATTTGATCCCCTGATCACACCTCCCCATTGGAAAGCTTTTGGACCTCCAAAAGACTATCTCAGTCTATGTGAAGATGAGGGTATAGTTCCCTTACCCTTCCAACCTCAATCCACTTGGCCTTGCTTGGATTCGTCCCTTTAAGACCAACTCGCAAATACTCCACATTTCCTCGCTTCGAAGTTCGCATCCTCCTGTCAAGTATGGTGTCTTCCTGCAGTT
>SNQJ01S0014987.1:120818-138951 GCA_010110895.2 Picea sitchensis | reverse complement strand
CCCTCCTTGTTTTTGATGTCGGAGGATGTGAAAGTAATACACAGATCAAATTTTTTCTCCTCTAGTTTGATATTGTGGTAAATTCTTTGCAGATTAGGATGGAAATTGCAACTGATATGCCTCGTGCCTTTTATAATCAGTTATGAATCTCCATTGACGATGGTAGTCATAGATTTATCTGCTTTTTATCAAAGTAAATCCCATGAATGCAACCAAAACTTTCGCTTGATTATTGTCTTGTGTCCCAACACCCAACCACGAAACCAACGGGTAACGAGATCAAAGACAACTTCTTGAAATGACCAAGATTTCTTGTTTTCATCGGTTAAATAAGAAATGAAAGGGTGTGGAAAGAAGAAGTTGAGAGACAAAGGGGGTTGGAATAATCTCCCTCAAAGATATGATCTTCATTGTACCCGTTACAAAATGAATGGGTCACGTGAAGCTAGTAACTGCAGAGTTTCATGGGATAAGATCAAAGAAGACAGAGGTAAAAACTCAGAACCAGTGGAAGGTAAAGCACCTGTTCATTATGTTGTTTCCCATTGCAATATAGGAGTAATTAAAGATCTATTTAATACTTAATTTCCTTCTTGGGGAGATGCATGGATTCTTGACACATGCGCGACCTCCCACATAACATTTCGATGATATTTCTTCGAAGACTTCGATGGAAATGTAGACGACGTAGTGTACTTTGTAGATGATCAAGTCTCAAGCCTTTGGGAATCGGTACCATCAGGCTTAAGTTGCCTAGTCTCCCAGACTTTCTTCTGCACAATGGAGATCAAAGACAACTTCTTGAAATGACCAAGATTTCTTGTTTTCAACGGTTAAACAAGAAATGAAAGGCGGTTAAAGAAGTTGAGAGGCAAAGGGGTTAATCTCCTCAAAGATATGATCTTCATCAAAACGGCATAAAATGAATGGGTCACTGAAGAAGTAATCGCAGAAGCCACGGGATAAGATCAAGAAGACGAGAGGTAAAACTCGTAACCGGGGCAGTTGCGTAAAGCACCTGCTCATTATGTTGTTTCCCATTGCAATATAGGAGTAATTAAAGATCTATTTAATACTTAATTTACTTCTTGGAGAGATGCATGGATTCTTGACACATGCGCGACCTCCCACATAACATTTCGATGATATTTCTTCGAAGACTTCGATGGAAATGTAGACGACGTAGTGTACTTTGTAGATGATCAAGTCTCAAGCCTTTGGGAATAGGCATCGTCAAGCTTAAATTGTTTGGATTCCAGAAATTTTTTTTGCATGATGTTCTCTATATTCCTAATTTGTGAAGGAACCTGTTGTCACTTGTGCACATTAGAAAACAAGACCACTCTATTCATACGATTGGTGGAAAGTTTGAAATATGAAAGGATTATGACAACATGGTTTTCATGAACAGAATAGAAGATGGAAGAATATTGAAGTTGAATGAGACATCTTCCCATACACACACTACTACATACCTCTCTCATCACGACTCAAGCATAATGCCATCTAGTCTTCTGTGGCATGCTAGATTTGGCCATATTAATTATGACGGTTTTTGTTTGTTGAGAAAGAATGGTGCTTCTAGTTTTCCTACTATTATTAGGAAAGTGAAACAATGTGATGCTTCATATCAAACAACTATTCCGTGATTCTACTTCTAGAGCATGAAGAAAACTTGAACCGATTCATTCTCGATTTGTGTGGTCTCATGTTTGTTCATATCTCTACAAATGGAAAAAATATATCATGACTTTTATTGTTGAAATAATGTAAATCATAAGAGCATTCTTATTATTATTGTTATTTTGATAATTAGGATTAACCCCTACTGTGGGATTAACTCATGCCTAATTGTATTAGGACCAAATCCCCTTTGTATGGATTGGAATAATCTGGACAATCATTGTGTAATAGGCAAAATAAGAAGTTGGCCCCATCAATTATTATTGAAGACCCAGAATTAATTAAAGGTGGGTTTTACCCACCTAGAGTGAAAGGACCTGGTTCCTCACAAGAAACCCTTCACACGTAATGGGCCTTGTATATATAGGAGGCTAGCACCTCAATTCTTTAATCACACAACTCACTTGCTCACATCTCTATGAGGCAAGCCGCAATTACCGCTAGAGAGAGAAGAAGAGTGGCGCATCCTTGGGGAGGACTATCCGTATTGGTTTGAGTTATCTCTTGAACACTGTGCTTATTACATAAGGACTTTGCTTGGTTTTCTTCACCTTGAGGGTTTCACAAGATAAATGTTGTGTCTCTTGTGAATGTGTATTTCTGTTGATCTTGCCCGATGCTCTTATCTATTGAAGTTCGAAAAAGAACTATAATAATGGTATAAACATTAACATGGTATCAAAGACAACCTAAAGAAAGCACAATCTACAAGAGAAAAAACGTCACTGCTACAACACCTACAAATTAGGGTTCTAAAAAAGTATCTCTTTTCAGCCCCCTAAACACCTAGAAAGTTGCGCCCCCATTTAGATTAATTTGGCACCTAGAGCGAATTTCGCGATGATCTCTGAAAGGAAACCCTAGTTTCAAAAGTACCAAAAAAACCAGAGTACCAAAAGTACTAGGAAACTAGAAGCACTAGTCTATAAATCCACAGATCAAATTTGATCTGTGGAAAATTGGACCTTTCTATCCAGGACAATCACCTCAACCAAGCGCACCTCTCGGTAAGGTCAAAATTTGATTTAAGAATTTTCAATTTTTGGTCATTTTGTAGCCTGGCAATTATGTCAGCACAAAGCTTTGTTGAAACCGTATGAGCACAACTTCCGTGCCTTAAAGTGCTAGGATCTGGCCCGATCCTTTGCGTAGAATGACCTAGCAAAATTTGTTAAAGAAGAAGTGGAGGACCCTGAATATGCCGTAGAGAAAGAGAAGCAACAGAAGGACTCAATCAAGGCTCCAAGAATCATTGCAGATTCAATGAAAGACCACCGATCCTAGGAGATGTATCGTTCAAGAAGACTCTGAAGGAAATGCTTGACTCTCTAAGCAAACTATATAAAGGAAAGAAATATCAATCAAAAGATGAATCTAAGAACTCTAATTGAAGTTGAATTAAGATTTAGTTGAGAAATATCTCAAGAATATTTCTCCTTAACGTAAATAAAGAATAGCTTGAAAGCATTGGAGACACCACCATGAGATGAATTCGTAATAACAACCTTAAATGGTCTCGGTAAGACTTGGGATGCTTTCATCCAACAATATGTGCCAGAAAGGAGAAACTAAGGTTTGAGAGCTTCCAGGGGAAGAATGCAATCAAGAAGAATCAAGGGTAGCTAACCAGGAAGCACTACTAGCAAGGGACGCATGATCAAGCCCCAGCTACTCATACAAAAAGGAGGAAGTGCAGCAAAACCCTCTACTAAATGAATCTCAAGGAAAATCAACCATCAAACAAATTCCACTAATCAAGAATCTGGTCTAAGAAATTTTGTAAGAAAGGACAACGCATACGACTACTCATCTATACAATGCCATCAGCCAGGATAAGATGGGACACAAGGCTTAATAATTGTCCATTCGTGAAGAGAAGAGTACAAGAGGAAAGCACAAAAGGCAACATGCCTACAGTCAAGACAAAGGAACCACCTATGAAGATGATTATGCACGTCTTGATTCTCACTCTCTTCAGATCCAGACACCCGAGAGGATTACATGGTTTCATTGATAGTGCTACTCAAAACATATACCGGCAAGGTAAAATAATTTTGTATCGTGAAAAGAAGTTTTCTTAAAGTGACTCTTGGATATTATTATCAATATCCCATCAAGTGAATATGAGAATCAAACTACAAGCTAGATCCAAAAAACTCAATAACAATGAAAGACGATTCTGCAATGCGCTCCAAAGAAGAACTTACTCTTCATATCAACTTTAGACAAGAAAGGCTGCAGAGTTGCCTTCATAGATGGAGAAGTTCTATAATAAGCGAGAAACCTTAAATGAAGCAATCAATGAAGTGAAGAAATGGTTTATATAAGTTGAAGAGTCACCCAGAAACCGCCATGACACATGCCATCGAAAAATCATGCGAAATTTGCCATAGAAGATTGGCCCACATCATCCGCAAGGGTGCTACCACATATGGGAAGTCGGGCTGTAGTTTTACCGAATCCCATGCTTGATCAGAAGGCATGGCCGATAAAAGGAAGGAAGAACATCAAGAACCTTTTCCAAAGAGGGACAACAAAGTAGAAGGATCATTGGAACTCATCCATTCGTATCGCTGTGGCCCAATGCCATCATCCTCCATTAGCTGGGTATGATACTGCATCATTTATTAATAATTATTCTCGTAAGACCTAGATATATTTCTTAAAATCTAAAGATGAAGTATTCAAGAATTCAAGGAATTCAAAGCTCCTATAGAATCTTTTTCAAAGAAAGATTAAGATACTCAAAATGATAATGGAGGAGAATATACCTCAAAGGAGTTCGTAAACTACTACAGAGATGTTGGGATCAAGAGGGAACTCACTAGTCCCTATAATCCCTCAACAAAACAAAGGAAATAAAGGAAGAATAGAACAATTATGTAAGTCAGAAGACCATGATTCACCATCAAGATCTTCCCATGTGCTTATAGGCAGAAGCAATGGGAGTCGCTTATGCATACTGCATTATCCCATATTTCACTTGGGTTCAAGACCCCAAGAAATGTTCACCGGAAAGAAGCCAGAGTAAGCCATCTCAAAATATTTGGATGTCCGTGATTATTCATATACCGAAGAGTAGCGAAATGTCGGAACCTCCGGAAAGAAGGAATATTTGTGGGATAACGTGAGGTATCCAAGGCCTTTAGAATCTACGTACCTGGTCACCCATATTGATATCAGCAGGGACGTGACCTTTTTATGAAGAAGCAACACTTAGGAAATCGTAGACAGACTGAAGAAGTATATGAAGAGGAACTCACAGCTCCCAGAGTTGAAGAATTAGCGAGGGAGATTCCCAGAGTTGCAGAACCAAAGAAGGAAGTCATAACTTCCCCTAATAAGGAGACTCCTAAAGATCATGATATAACAAAAGTTCAAGCAACCTCCTCAAATGACCTTTCTCCCATAAAAGAAAGCCTCAAGGCAGAGCTTATTCAACATGGAGAGAAGTATGGTGTCTCTGAAGGAACCATGAGACAAGGGAAAATACTAAATCCATTCTCCAGTTACACTACTTTGATGTGCACCCACTTGGATGAAGAACCCATCTTTGAAGAGGCCATTCAAAGAAGGTCAGCAAATGCCATGACGTAAGGAATGGGAAAATGCCATGACAGAGGAATACCAACCATAAGAATGATGTATGGGAAATAGTCTCTGCACTAAAAAGTAAGGATGTGGTATCATCAAATGGCTCTTCAAACTAAAACATACCGATGGAAGTATTGAGAAATATAAAGCAAGATTTAGTTCTTCGGATTTTCCTAAGGAAGGTATTGACTATGAAGAGACATTCTCGCCTGTGGCCAGATACACTTCAAACAAAACCATTATAGCTCTTTGCTTCCAAGATGAAAATGGAAGCCTAATGATGGACGCCAAGACAACTTTCCGAATGGTAGCATCGAAGAGGAAGTGTATATAGAGGTCCCTTAAGGATTGAGGTTGAAGACACAGTCTCATAATCGGG
The DNA here is from genome assembly GCA_010110895.2 of Picea sitchensis. Classification (NCBI taxonomy): domain Eukaryota; kingdom Viridiplantae; phylum Streptophyta; class Pinopsida; order Pinales; family Pinaceae; genus Picea; species Picea sitchensis. The sequence goes on along the minus strand of SNQJ01S0014987.1, from coordinate 133,295 downwards.
CCGATTGAAATCCTTATAATGGATTGGAAGCGCAAGCTCCGATCTGGTATGGTCATAGACAGCTTTCTTGATCTATCTTGTATTTTACCAAGAGTAAAGGCATCAAATCTCTACTTCCAAAAATTCATGGATAATGAACCACAAGACGTTACTACTATATGTGGATGACTTATTCTAACTCCTGAGAATAAAGCCATCAACGAATGTAAAACGTAGACTCCGTCGCTAGAATTTGAAATGAAATACCTTGGTCTAATGCATTACCTTAGGCCTTGAGGTACGGCGCGTAGTCCAACAAAAATCTTCCCTTAAATCCAAGGGAAGCACACTACCGAAATCTTAAAGAGAGATTCGACATGCTAGAATGCAAGTCCAGCGAACAATTCCCATGGAAGAAAAGTCAAGTCAGCCGGTCGATAATTTCCGCCGATTTGATAGATGCCACACAGGCCAAACAGATTATTGATCGCCGATGTACCCCGACTCTAACACTGCATCAGACATCCGAAGCTTAGTGCTGGAACACCTTGAGTCATTTTCTAAGAGCCTGTGACGCGGTTCACCTAGTGGTCGCGAAAACATGCGGGATGAGGTACCTTAAAGGTACAATAGATTATGGTCTTAGCTATGATGGAGATGATGACTTCACATTGAGTGGATATAATCGATGCGATTAGCGTAAGCGCTGCGCATAGAAAAGTAATTCTTCGATGTCAAGCTACTTTGGGATCAACCACATCCTCATGGCGTATAGAAGTAATCCAAGATCGCTTCAACACAACGAAGCAGAGCATTACTGTCGCATGTTCTCGCTTAGTCATGTGAAGCCATATGGTTTTGAAAGTTTTCGACATGCCTATTTGACTTGGAGAAGAGAGAAAATGTGATTCTATGTGACAACCGTGAGTCGCATAACGTAAGACAAAGAACCTATTCCATGATAGTCGAAGCACATAGAGATCCGCTTATCATTTCATTCGCGATATGGTACGAGGAGCCTTGAAGCTCTAGCACATTAGCACGATGAACAAGTTGTCGACGTATTGATTCAAGCTCTATCTCAAAGTTTGAACACCCTCAAGATAAGCTTTGGTATAGTCCGAAGGACCCTCTCTGAAAGGGGGAATGTATATATTCCTTGCTTCCGAATTCACCGTTAGACATAAAGTAAGATGAGTCATTGCTCTGACCTCACTCATAGACGAAGCATGATGTCAGGTTCCTTACTGACTCCTTACTGCTTGGACGTGAAGAAAGATGAGTCATTGCTTCATTCTCACAGACGAAAGTACATGGATCTTTGCTTCCTCGAATCTAACTCTTAGACGTGAAATCGGCGATGATTCCTCGCTCAACTCGCTTTGTTAGACGTGAAGTTTAGATGTTGATATGTTCCTTGATTATGACCTCCGTTAGATCTAAATCAAGATGATTCCTCGGTCAATCTAGCTTTGTTGGATCGTGAAGCTAGATGATGATGTGTTCTTGGATCTCTAACCTAGTTGTTGACGTAGTTTAGATGATGATGTGTTCTTTACTTCTATTTATTTGTTGATCTAAAGAAGATGACTCTCGTTTCCTAATCTCATTGTTAGACGAAGAAGATGAGTCATGCTTCCGAATTCGCCATTAGGATCGTGAAGCATGATTGCCAGGATTCCTCCTCTTCCCACTCCAAGCCATAGACGAAGCTAGATTATGATATCCCTTGCTTCCTCAATCTGTTGTTAGATCTGTGCCAAGATTTGACTAAGTGACCGAGCTACCAAATTTTAACAACTTGGACATTGAGCCACCGAAGTTATGATGAGGTATCATTTTTTAATCGGGATACATTAATTTGATGCAGATGATGATAGCATCTTCTTTGAGAATGATGATACGAATGAAGAAAACTCCGATGACCTCAGAAATATGCTAGCCATCGTTTCAAGATGATATTGGCGATACTGGCCTCCGATGCCACCGACGATGTAGACCTCTCTCTCACTGATTGTCGATGAAGAATACCCTTCTTGTTAAGGGAGTGTTTTAAATAATGTAACCGGAAGAGCATTCTTATTATTATTGTTATTTTGATAATTAGGATTAACTCATTGTGTATTAATCATGTCGATAATTTTATTAGGACCAAATCCCCTTTATGGATTGGTCATCTAAATTGTAATAGGCAAATAAGAAGTCGGCCCCAACAATTATTATTGAAGACCTAGAATTAATTAAAGCTAGGTTTACACAATCTGTGAGTGAGAGGTCGGCCTTGCCATTGAAACCCTTTCACACATGCCAATCTTAGAGTATATAGGAGGCTAGGCCTCTCACTTTAATCACATACACAACTTACTTGCTCACACATTCCATGAAGCAAGCCTAATTACCGCTAGAGAGAGGACAAGAAGAGGTGCATCTCTGGGGAGGACTATCTATATTGGATTGAGTTATCTCTTGAACAATGTACAAGCTATTTATGATAAGAAAGTTTTTGCTGGCTTTTCTCCCCTAGAGGGTTTCCTGGGATAAATGTTTTGTATCTTTTGATTTTGTTTTTCTCAGTGATCTTGTTGTTAGGATGCTCTTATCTATTGAAATGCAAAGAACTATAATAATGGCATAAACATTAACATTTATTGATGATTACACTGCATCCAAGTAGTAAATTTTAACAAAGATAAATGACAAGCTTTGAACTTTCTTTAAAATTTTTCATGTTTGATTCAAATGAAGTCAATTCTCAGATTACTCTTCATTATTCAATAATGGAAGAGAATATACATATAATGAATTTGAAAGCTACATTCTCCAACATGGTATCAACATCAAACGCCGAGCCCATACAACTCAATGTATCGGTAGTGGTCGGTCCTAATGAACATAACACTCCTGTGGTTCGTTCCATGTTGTTTTCAAGAATGTTAAATTGATGTTTTTGGTTGATGTAGTTCTATGTGTATTTTATGTCAAAAACAAGTGTCCATCCCATGCCCTTCAAAACAAGACTCCTTATCAAATGTGGTATGGCCACATTTCTCGCATGAGGCATCTCGTGGTCTTTGGTTCCACTCAGCAAATTCTGATTCCTAAGGTCCAAATTAAAGAAACGAGCTCTGATGGGCAAGGAGTTGAAGTGCATATTCTTAAAATAAACACCACCAAGGGTACTATCTTTAATGGCGAGACAAACAATGTTCATCATTTCCGCAGCATTACGATCTTTTTTTTTTTTTGGTTGATCGGTTCGGACCTTCTCGGCATTCTATCGGGATTAACCTTTGGCTTGAGAAACCGTGACTCAGGGGCATCTAAGCCGTCAAAATCACCCAGGGATCGCACCCAGCCTGAGCCACACCAACCCTTAACATGGTTGGATTTTTTTTGTCCCCACAGGTTTCGAACCGATGACTTTTCAACACGAAGTGGCTTAACAACACACTCTATCACCGACTATCCTAAACCTCGGGGATGAGATGTGATCTTTCTTGAATCTACCAATAAAGACAAAATTGTTGAGAGGCAGCCTGAGCATCTGGACATATTCACTCGTGTAAAGACATATCATGAATTTGATGATGAGATCTCTGGAATCTCCTTTTGAAGCACCATCTTCCCCTCATGAAGAAGTTCCTGCCACTTCATTAAAACCTACAACTCATTTGGATGATGTGATCAAGAGGATTTAAAAGTTGAGGCTTGATGAGAACTCAACACCATCTCAATCAACTGAGCAACTTGAACCATCTCAAAAATGTCCACCAAAATGGCTCACAAAAACACTTGAAAGTGTTCATCTTGATGAGGTCAGAAAGAAATGAACCATAATGTCCTCAAGACAAGATGGAGGTAATGAACAAAGTTACCGAATTAACAAGAACTGTGACCTCAAAATGAGAACTCTGGCCCAAAAAAACCATATTTTTGCATAAAAAACATGAAAATCAACCCCCAAATCAAAAAATGGTGCTACTGGTAGCACCATTTTTTTTCTAACGGGGTCAAAATTACAACATTTTTCAAGCATGGCCTTCAAAACTCATACAATAGTTCAAAAAAACCTTAAAATCAACACCTAAATAAAAAAAATGATGTTACATAAAGAAAAATGTTTTTTTCAAAACATTAAAATTATATATAATTTGAAATCGTGTTTTTAGCAGTTGGTACCATTAAAACCAAAACCTCAAAATCAACCATCAAATTGAAAAGTATTGTTACCGGTATCACCCATTCTAAAATTGGGGGTATTAAAATGACACATTTTTTTAAAGTGGTAAAATAAATCATCATTACTGTAAACGAAATCATAAAATCAACCCTTAAATGCTTACTTTTAAAATCTTGGTTTATCACTTCAAGCACAAGATAATACATAATTCCATGAAAATATCACACTATACTTTAAAAATCCAACATCACTTTTTAATATTTCTTTTACTTTTAATAAAAAAAGTAAATACAAGTTACATTGGATGAAACAAAAATGATTTCTTAAAGGTATTGTTACATTGTCCATATTCAAAACATATGAGTTAAGAAATTTTAATATATAGGTATGAGGCTAAGAACGACTCTAACTCCTCTAGTAGCATCTCTGAGGAGGAAGAAAGATGGAAAGAAATCAAGTGTCGTAGATTTGAAAAGTGGGCTCTAGGCCATAGATGTGCACCCAACCACACATATCACTGCAAAATTATAGATGGGAAAGAAGTGCAAGTTTCCACTAAAGAAGACCTGTTGAACACTGATGAGGATGACAACTGACCAAAGGTGTCATTAGCTTCAATCACATGCATAAAACGAACTCATGAGGAAGATAAGTCAAAGATTTTAGTCCAGGAAGAAAAACCACCTCTAGTACGTTATACTCCACCTCATAATGAGTTGGAAGGGTACTATCCACAACAACCCGAAAAGGAAACCCATGAATTCATTTGAAGAAATCACAAAAACAATGAAATCAAATACCCTAAGGCTGAAATGAACCCTAAAAGGAAAATATATCACAATATTAATAGACTTGAGAAGCACCCACAATTTTGTGGACATTAATCTCGCAAAACAGTTAAATATTTTTGTATAACCTGTCAATGACCTCATGGTTACAACTGCTAATGGTCAACCAATCGAAGGAGTAGGACGATGCCATAAAGTTTCCTTACATATACAAAATTTGGAACAAAAAACAAGATATAACGCTCCACCCCTTTATGGAATGGACATGGTGCTGGGAGAAATATTGATAATGCAACTAGGAACGCACACCACAAATTCCAGGAACAATTCATGGAATTCAAATGGAAGGGGAAGAGGGGAAAAACTACTCTATATCTCGTGGGTTGATCTCAAGTCTTCCCTCTTAGGACTTCTCCTTATTCCAATGATGGTTTAAGGTGTATCCATTCTGATCCACCGTGTTATTGATATCGACCAACCCATTAATTATTGGTAGCTAATAGATAGAGAATAGAGATACAAACCCATGATGCACCCTCTTGAATTCAGAAAGGTAATGAAGAGAGAACAAGCCATGTTTTCCGAGATGCATCCTTTGCAATGGAGAGGTAACTCATGTAGGGGTGGGTAAATGAGATGTAACCTGTAATGTAGGTGAGTTGTGTATGAGATGTAATTTGTAACGTAGGTGAGTCTTACAAGTTATACCGTTCATGAACCCAAAAATCATCTACAAAAAGAACTTACAAATCCCATGCTTCTGCAGCAAACAAATACATAAACTGTAACGTAGGCGAGTCTTACAAGTTATACCGTTTAGGAACCCAAAATCGTCTACAAAAAGAACTTACAAATCCCATGCTTCTGCCACGAACAAATATAGAATCAATGTGAAAGTCCACGGTTTTAATGCTAGAATTTGTCCCTAGACTGCTTTAGGAACAAGCCTAGCACATCTTATTTCAAAAGTTTAAAAGAAAAAGAATTTTAAGAGGTGGGAGGATCACACTCTTGATATTAAAGGGGCTTAAAGGATAAGCTGTCAAGATCTCTTCTCTATGTGCAACATATAAGGTAAACAAAATCATTAGTTGAGTCAAGTGAGAGTAGGGTATATGTTGAAGAAGAAAAAGTGCAACAAGAGTGATAACCATAAAATAGCAATCCGTTTTTTGATATAATTAACCAGTAGAAGAATAAATCTTAAACTCATAAATCCTTTCTGAACCAGGTTTAAAGGATCTTAAACACACATGTAGTGAAGATTGAACTATAAAAATAGATAAACCCTCTCAGTACATACATACAACCATATAATCATATAAAAGTAATAATGTGTTCAAGATGGAGAATTAGAAATGATAAACAAACGCGAATGATACACACCAACTAATGACTTCATTAACCACTAAAATCTTTACACAGATAAAGTCGATCCAAACACTTGTATAAGATAAAATATTTAAGGAAAACAAGGATACAACCCTTTCTTCATCTATATTATCCAATATATAGAGTTTCAAAATAAGTTACATATGCTTTAGATCAATCTTGAGAATCAAGGACACCTCAAAGCAAATCTCTGCAAAACCTCAAGATGAAATTCAGTTCCTAACTGTTGATATACCAAATCATAACAATTTACAAAAAGCTCACAAAATCAAAGCAACATCCTTGAATACATCTTCTTGATTTGACTTGCTTTGCATTTGAATGATGACACTACTGCTTTATCCATATCTTTCCCAGATATCTTCAATCTTCAAAGCTCCACTTGAAACTATCCTTTGACAATTCAGGACAGGTGGTTGATCTAGATCAATCTTCATATCTCAATACAGTTTTTTGCTCCACAAAACAATGTATATCTTTAAAACATGATCCATTACATGCCTACATAATTCATAGCCTTCCCCTGTTGCAAAATCTGAAACTGGGTGCGAACAACAGCAAAATCGGCTGCTACAGGTGTTCCGGTAGCGCCTTCATTTCCTTGTGTAAACGATTGTAGGAACTTCCTGTAGCGACTTTTGAAAAAATAGTCCCGCGTGTATTAAACTCTTTTATCTACCTGGGTTATAGATGGACATAGAAAAAAATGAGCATGATACCTTAGACATAAGGAACCAAAAGATTTTTTCCATCCTCCATTACTTTAAATGTCAAAAATTTGATTTATCCTGGAAGTGATATTCTTAAATTGACAACTTTCTATGCAGGATGGAGGAAGCTGCTTCTACCAACAATTCTAAGCTCTTCTTTATGGTCTTCTTAGATTGGGATCAGGTTTGAATACGTTTAGGCTCATTCCCTTCAGATCTAATCTTAGGGTTTAGGATTTTCATATCTTTCTTACTCTGTTTCTTGGTAAGAACTCCGTTTTTCCCAATGGTTGTCTTTTTATGTATAAACAAACCACCCTTCTTGGATTTATCCTTCATAGGCTTAATGACATGAGTTTTCTAGCTTGTGGGTGTCTTTCCAGTAGGTTTGACAGGTTCCTCATCAATGATGATAACCTTCTCTGAGATGGCATGTTTATTCACTGTCTTAGACTTTAACCTGAACTTGTTTTGAGGCCTTGTGCTTCGTTTTCTTACTAAAATTCGATACCTAGAGGTATCATCATCGAAGGAACTCGAGGCACGAGGATTGACCTCTGGGATAGGCTCTTTAAAATGTACAAGATATTCAATCTCTTTCGTTGTTTTTACAGGTTGTTGGTCCTCCACTGAAACCTTAGGTTCTGCTATCCTTTTATCCCTTTTCGAATAAGTTTTCTGCGCAAAAGGGAAAGAGTGCTTACCTCCACCTAATTTGTGAGAAGAGCCTCCCTCTGTTCACTAGCTGGATGGTGTATCTTTTACAGGCTCGTCTGGAGTCTCGAAATATGCTGCTCGTTTACCCTTCTTTGCAGGAATGGATGGACCGACATTAGTTGGAGTTTCTTGATCAGGTGGTGCAAACCCCCCTTTCTCCTTGGGGCTGCGCGACCTCCAGGTCAAGGATCTTCAATTCTCGGAGCTGAATTATCTCTCTGAAACCTTAATGGTCTCGCTTGTAAATAAACATAGGCCTTTTCTGTCTCTTGATGCAAGTTCTGTAACACCCACGATCTCTTCTTCTCACTACTGAACGATCACGACTCAGGCACTAGCTCCTCCTCTGTTAACTCCTTCCTGCATGTGACCTTGGACTATGTCCACACACGATTTCGGGTGCAGTCGAAAGTGGTTTGGGATCAACCCACTTTTCTCACCGCAATTCACTACCAATCGCCACACGTCCTTTTTGCAATACTGTGGTTTCAATTGCAGCCCGCTATCAAATTTTTAACATCCGAGTATTTTTCGTCCCCACAATCCTTCGTGATCATCGATCTCAAGATCTCGACGGTGCTTCTGAACTTGATGGTTCAGATCTGTCCTTTCCCAATCTACGGATCATAACTAACCCCTTTAAATTAACGACTGTGATTTATTCCGTGATTCGGGCTTCAGGAGTTTCAAATCTCAACTCCTATTTTATCCACAATGGCTATCTCCTGAAATAAAAGATCTGTTGACATTTGTCCTCCTCAAATTGACGGTTATAATTTACTTCAGACCTTCGGGGTTCAGAGATTTCAATTCTCAACTTCCCAAAGTATTTTTATCCGAAGTTCGCGATCTGTCGCCACGCGTCCCTCTGGATCCGACAGTCCAGATTTACTTCGGGTCTTCGGGTTTCGATAGCCTCAATTCTCAATTGAAACCCAATTGCAATTTACCTGGAGCTTACGGTCTATTGACCCATATCCCTCCTTGAATCAACGGTCCTTGTTTCCTTCGGGGCTTCGTCGATCTCTACTCCTTGGTGTACACAGATTTTAAAGCTCATGCACGTTTCCTAGATCCAATAGTCTGAAATGATTCATTCCTCTTGGATAGATCTTAACTCTTTATCTTGTCCGACTTCCACAAATTCTCCTTCTGAAGGATTTCTTAGACACTTAGTCGATTTCTGGTCCTGTGCACTCCTTGTGACCGACCTCTGCACTTTCTTATGAAAAAATCCTGAGTTATTTCTCCAAGTCAAAGACTTTGCATACACACTCCTTGCGCTTAATATGCATACTCCGCATACAAAAGTTCCACACTATCTCTTCTGAGCTTCGAGTCAAAAGAGACTCTCTCACACACACTCCTTGCGGTCGGTATGCACTCCTTGCATAACTTACAGAAGAGAAACAATTGAAACTTATTCAATTCTTCATAAATTCATCCATTCACCATGAACATCATACATCCATAAAATTCATAACAATAGTAAACTTGTAAACAATATCAACACTATACAATTGGATAAATTCCTCTGTTCTATTCATTTTAGAAATAAATACATGATTACAATTTCTGTCTCTTACAAAACTACAATGAAAACTTGTCTAAGGACCCAGAGCCTCCTCACGATTCTTCCTCCTATCTAAATTCTATCACACTCTACTCAAGCGGTTACCTACTCAGCTTAATTACTGCAACCTAATGACTAATACGAGCTAATATCCTACACTTGTAATATATTACAATCGTGTAAGGATTTACAATGATCCGTCAGTTCAAAATGGTGACCCGAATTTACATACATCTAATTAATTAACGAGAGATTCAAAAAATATCCACACAACTACCAAGCTGGTTAAGAGTCGGTTTGTCTCTTTCAATGCGTTGATGTGTCGACTTCGTTTCCACGTCCGCTTTGTTTTGATTTGATAGCGATGCTCCTGCATCATACTCCTCTGGTCAAAATATTCATGGACTCTTGTCCATGATCTCTTGCACTGTCTTTCCATGCTTCAAAATATCAGGTTCAGTTACCCAACTTGAATCTTCCACAGGGTGATCCTTCCACTTTACCAAATATTCAAGGTGCATCTTTCTTCTGGTTTTCCTTCTAACTCTCTATTCTAATATTTTCTCCATCTGAGGTTTTTCTACTGTGGGAATATGTTCTTCCCATTGAATCTCTTTCTGATCATCCAATTCTCCTGTGTCATCTCTGTTATAAGGATACAAATCTCCAACGTTGAATATCAATGATATTCCAACATTGTCCAACAACTCTATCTCATAAGCATTTTCTGCAAATTTCCTAAGGATCTTGCATGGTCCTATCTTCTTCATCTTCAACTTATTATATGTTCCTCTTGGAAACCTCTCCTTCCTCAAATGGGCTAAAACCTCATCTCCCACTTCAAATTGAACTTCCCTTCTTTTCTGATCAACTCCGTCCTTATACTTTTGATTACTATCATGTATCTGCCTCCTAACTTGATCATGAAGTCTTTTCATTTCTGTAGCAAAATATTCTGCTCCAACGCTCCTGAAGTCATCTTGTTTCAACTCTCTCAATTCTGCAATCCCTCTTGGTTGTCTTCCATATACTATCTCAAATGGACTTTTTCCAGTGCTTCTATTAACTGAATTGTTAAATGCAAATTCTGTCTGTGCTAGAATCTGATCCCACTGACGNATCAACTCCGTCCTTATACTTTTGATTACTATCATGTATCTGCCTCCTAACTTGATCATGAAGTCTTTTCATTTCTGTAGCAAAATATTCTGCTCCAACGCTCCTGAATTCATCTTGTTTCAACTCTCTCAATTCTGCAATCCCTCTTGGTTGTCTTCCATATACTATCTCAAATGGACTTTTTCCAGTGCTTCTATTAACTGAATTGTTAAATGCAAATTCTGTCTGTGCTAGAATCTGATCCCACTGACGACCTTGTTCAGAGACTAAGCTCCTTAACAAATTTTCCAGACTCCTGTTCACCACTTCAGTCTGTCCGTCTGTCTGAGTGTGATATGGTGAACTAAAAGATAAATTAGTCCCTAGCCTCTTCCATAGAGTCCTCCAAAAGTGTCCTACAAACTTAGTGTCCCTGTCTGAGACTATACTTCTGGGCAATCCATGTAATCTTACAACTTCTCTTAAAAACACATTGGCTATGTGTGTAGCATCATTTGTCTTCTAGCATGGTATGAAATGTGCCATTTTAGAAATCCTATCTACCACAACAAATATGGAATCACTTCCCTTTTGAGTTTTAGGTAATCCCAATGCAAAATCCATACTAATTGCGTCCCAAGGCCTTTCTGGAATAGGCAATGGTTGATACAAACCAATATTTTGTCTTTTTCCTTTTGCATGTTGACAAATCTTACATCGGTCTACAAATTTCTTCATATCTGCCCTCATACTTGGCCAATAATACAAACTACTTAGGTGTGCAAATGTTTTGTCACGACTGAAATGTCTGGCTAGACCTCCACTATGTTTCTCTTTCAACAAATTATCTTTCATTGAACATCTTGATATACACACTTGGCTTCCTTTAAATAACAATCCATCCTGGATCAAATATTATTCCCATGAGTTGTTATCCCTCAACAAAGGATTTTCATATGCTTCATAAGCCTCCTTAAAATCTGGATCTTCCTAATACATTTCCTTAAGGTGTTCAAACCCTAAGGTCTTCACTTGGAATTCTTGTACAACCAAATTCCTCCTACTCAAAGCATTTGCAACTTTATTAGCACTTCCAAAAATATGTTTAATGACAAAAGTAAAATTCTGCATGAATTCTACCCACTTAGAATGCCTTTGATTCAACTTCTCTTGCCTAGTAATAAATTGCAAAGCTTGATTATCACTATACAAGACAAATTCTTTTGGAATCAAATAATGGCTCCATTTCTTCAAAGCTTGAATCACTGCATAAAACTCCTTGTCATATGTAGAATATTTCTCCTTAGCGTCATTCAACTTTTCACTAAAATAAGCAACCGACCTATTATGTTGACTCAAAACTGCTCCAATGGCTATTCCACTTGCATCACACCTCACCTGAAATGTTTTTCCAAAATCGAGTAAAACCGAATTTGGTTGTTCTGTTATCTTCTTTTTCAACACTTTGAAGATTTTCTCAGCCTCCCCTGTCCAATTAAAATACTTGTGTTTCTTTTTCACAGTATCCATCATGGGTGCACATATACCACTAAAATTTCTGATAAATTTTCTATAAAAACTTGCTAACCCATGAAAACTTCTCACCCCAAATATGCTCCTTGGTGACGACCATTCTATGATTGCTCTCACCTTCTTTGGATCCATCTTCAATTCATTTGAAGAGATCACACAACCCAAATATATGAGTTCTGTCTTCATAAAAGAACTTTTCTTCAAGTTTATTAACAACTTTTCTTGTTGCAATCTCCTCATCACTAATGTCAAGTGTTTTAAATGTTCTTCCTCTCTTTTGCTGAAAACTAATATATCATCCAGATACACAATGACAAATTTACCTATGAAGTCTTTCAGTACTTCATTCATCAGCCTCATAAATGTGCTTGGATCATTTGTCAATCCAAATGGCATGACTAGCCATTCAAACAAACCTTCATTTGTCTTGAATGTTGTGTTCCATTCATCTCCCTCTCTCATTCTTATATGATGATATCCACTCTTCAAGTCTATTTTTGAAAAATA
>SNQJ01S0014987.1:48426-75054 GCA_010110895.2 Picea sitchensis | reverse complement strand
AACCGCACAATCATAAACTTCCTTGTCTCTTGCCCTCAAAGAACTATGTTTTTGAAATCGGTTGATGCATCTGATACAAACATGTTATTTGGTCTTTTGGATGACATTGTTGGGATAGTGGGGGTGGAAAATGTTGTTCAGGTCATTACAGATAAAGCCTCTAACTATGTTCTTGCTGGTAAGATGTTAGAGGCCCAATACAGGACCATATTTTGGACCCCATGTGCTGCACATTGCATAGACCTCATGCTTGAGGACATAGGAAAACAAGATTGGATCAAGAACGTTGTAGAGCATGCCAAGTGTATCACAAAATACATCTACAAACACTCATGGGTATTGAACCTAATGAGGAAAAACAATGGGGGCAAGGAGCTTGTCAGGCCTGCCATCACGAGATTTGCAACTAACTTCCTCACGTTGCAATCTCTCATTTCTCAGGCACATAATTTGAAAAAGATGTTTAACACTGATGAATGGAATGGATGTTAGTGGGCTTGCAAACAGGATGGAAAAGACATCAAAAAAAGAGTTTTTGAAAACACTTTTGGAAAAAAACAGCATAGGTTGTGAAAATTGCCGAGCCCCTTGTTAAGGTGTTGCGGTTGGTGGATGGAGAAACATTGGCCATGGGTTACATCTATGAGGCTATGGATCANAGACATCAAAAAAAGAGTTTTTGAAAACACTTTTGGAAAAAAACAGCATAGGTTGTGAAAATTGCCGAGCCCCTTGTTAAGGTGTTGCGGTTGGTGGATGGAGAAACATTGGCCATGGGTTACATCTATGAGGCTATGGATCAGGCAAAGGAGCAGATAAGGACATCCTACAAGGATAGAGTAGCTAAGTGTGGCCCTGTTTGGGATATCATTGATAACAGATGGAACAATCAACTCCATCGCCCCATACATGCAACTAGGTATTTCCTGAACTTGAGGTATCATTACAGAGCTCAATTAGGAGATGATCTTACTGGGAGGTCAACGATGGATTGTACAAGTGCTTGGAGCGCATGGTTCCTGATGAGACAGAGCAGCTGGAGATACATCACCAGATCGGTTCTTTCACTAGAGCCATGGGTACCTTTGGAAAAAACCTGGCAAAGATCGTAAGAGATGTGGACCAACCAGGTAAGCAATTCCAAAGTTTCTTTAAGTTCAGTTGTTTAAACTTTAAACTTTAAACACTTGATTTTCTAGCCAAAGTCATAATTTAATTCGCTCAACTAACTTTGTCTTTGCAACACATTGGTGGGAGTCATTTGGTAGCCAATGTCCTCAATTGCAAAAGTTTGTAGTTCGAGTCCTGAGCCAAACTTGCAGTGTTTTTGGATGTGAGCGCAATTGGTCTATCTTTGAGCGAATTCACACGAAGAAGAGAAACCGTTTGGAACAAAAATGGTTAAATGATCTCGTTTTCGTGCAATACAACCTCCAACTAAGACGCAACCAGTTGCTAAACAAAAGACCTGATACAAACCCCATTGTGTTGGATGATATTGATCCAACTTCAGAATGGGTAAAGGAGTCTCACCCAACAAAGTTTGATCTTGATAGAGATATAGATGACTTGGGTTTGGGTTTGTATTCAGTTCCACTAGGAGAAGCCGAAGAAAGTGAAGCACCAAGCATGGCACATGCAAGCACTAGTCGTGCAGCTCGACCAACTCGTGCAACTCAGGTAACTCGTGCTTTTGCTAGCGCTACTACTTCAACTACTACAATGGAAGATGTCCCCGAGGAGAACGAGGATCATGTCGGAGGATGATTTTGTAGCTGGCATAGCTGTTGATGATGATTCCATTCCTAGCAGTGGTGACGAGTTTGATGATTGATCATGTTGATCAATGATATGTAGTAGATTAGTAAATTGTAGTTTTTGCATGTTTTATGGACTGTAGAGGCCATTTAGAGCCTCACTGATTATGTATTTTGTTGGTGATATGTATTGCACTCGGTGCCATTTTGATATATACACCCTTTTTGTTGTTAATATGTATTGCACTCAGTGCCATTTTGATATATACAACCTTACATGGTATATAGATGAGCAAAATTTGCATATTTTGTCTCTAATGGTTTGAAAGCTTTAAAATAAATTTTTTCATTAAAATTTAATTATTTAATGTATTTTTTATTGAACCTAGTCGTTGAAATCAAACCGGTCTGGTTTGATCCGGTTCCGGTTATAAAAACTATGGTGCAATCTCATCCCTGTGTGATTTCAAGGTGCCTCCAAAGGAAACATCCTTCATCCTCTATGCACAATGGCTCCGGGGTGCTTTGCCGAGCTCGTGGGCTTCCAAGCCATGTATGTGGCACACTGACCAAAACTGCTCAAACCAAACCTATATGTCCATCGTCCAAGGTTCCAAGGATGTGAGAGCCACTATCTAAGGGTGCTGAGCCACTGAATGCTTCACTGCTTTCCATCACACACACCAAAGTCTTGCAATAAGGCACAACGTCTTGGGCACAACCCAAAACGTCCCTCAAAGAACCATGTCAGGGCCATTCAAAACAAAGCAGAATATAAGACAAAGTAAACGAATGTTCATAAGACACGTTAGTCTTTAAATCATGCAAAGTAAGTTGATGCCTAAGATACAAGCCATGTAAACAATTCACCCCAGTACCCCCTTCAAGTATCACCCAAGCCCAAGACCTTGTGAGGGTTACCAAGTTTAAGTATGGGAGGGCCACCTAGACAGGAAATAAATAACCTAGGTAGAGGGATAGGTCCTGAGAGTGAAAAGGGAAAGTAAAAATCCATCAAGAGAAAGTGTGAATGTGATATGGTAATAGGCTTACTTCATGGCTTGTGGTATCCATTTCTATGAGTGGCTTTGTAGAGGTGGCGCTTGCTTGCTTGAGATACCCTTTCCTTAATACTTTTTGTATTATGAACCCCCTGTTTACCTTTTGATACCCAGTTATCATTTGCAAGTCCCCTTTATAAGGTTTCAAGCTTTATTCCTTTACCTTTTACTGGGAAATAGTCCTTTATAATTGGTGCATTCATTCGTATTCAGATAGGGGCGGTTACCATTAGACGTGGTAGAGCTCAAGTTGGCATGAGGCTTTTATGGTGGCTTTTATAATTTAGCAATAACATATACATAGAGCAACTGCATCATCCTCTGGGCCTTCAGCCCCTTCTTCTCATGAGAGAATGGACCATAGTCAAAGTTTGGGATATGTTAAAGGTTTTATGATGGAAAATGTTAAGTATGGTCGGGAGCGGAACGTTACCCTTGGGAGGGGCCCCTAGTATTACCCCTTATCCTTGGGCGATGACAACACGGGACTAGGGCACAGAAGCTGACCACCAAGGTGAAACAAGACAACTAAGACAGTTTCTCAAGCAAGGGATCCATATCCAACTCCAACCAATGATCCTTGTCCACATGCCCAATAAATTAAACACAACACCTTGCATGAAAAAAGGACTAACCGTACCTCATGGTGACATTGGATTACCATGCCCCATATCCTGCGCCGCTTGAATGTGATGAGCCTTGGTTGATACAACTGGGAGGAAAATCAGGGGGGCTGTTAGGCCACCATCTGTGGACATGTTGATCATCATCATCATCATGGTGAAGATCATGTTCTCCATTGTGGGCCTTGAGACATGATCTCCTCCAGTTACACCTAGGCATGGGGGGGTAACATGCTCCATACCAACATTTACATCAACCCACCAATTTACAACAACGTCGTGAAAGACATAGCAAGAATCACACAAAAGTTGCAAAGGCCAAGAAAAAGGAATGCTACTAGAATTAACTGAGCCATTCACCATTCCACAGTGAAAGATGTAATGAAGTCATGGTTTGTAAAAAAATCGAGCTTCTCTTTGTAATTACAAATCTCACATTTTTTGCATCACATTGATAACTCATCAATCTGAAGGAAGCAAGGAGATCAGGGAAACATATACAAGAATATATTGAGGCTTGATTGCAGGAGTTCAAACTTCAAACCCATTGAATGCATTAATGGGTGCATGGGATATGTGGATGATGCCATATGGTTGATCTCCTCCATTTGAGATAGAAATGCCACTTGGTAGAGATGACCTTTGATCAAGGGAAGTCGTGATCAACACCAAACCAATTATAGGATGTCAAAGAACCTCAAATTGATTGAAAGTAGTGTTGTAAATCATGATTCAACTTTAATTCGACTTGATAATGATAAGGTCGGGAAGATACAATTCAAATGTTGTTGGCTCTATCAACGAAGCAAAGGTCTTGGAAGTAGTGCAATATATCAAAGATCAATCCCATGAAGGGAAGTGGCCCATTACAGTAATTTGTGATGGAGACTTGTAGTAGAATCGACTCCTAGAAAAAATTACAGCATCGTGGAAGAGTCGATTAGTGACACTTTGAAATATGACCGATTCTACCCAAACCAACGCCCTATTGGAGATCGTTCCAACAACAACAAATGACACAACACCTTGAATTACAAACCATCTTAAATTACCTATGAAAATACGTTGAGAAATGGGCAATTCTTCAATTGGACAACACCCAAGACACACAAGGAAGGCATACAATGAGAAAGGACTACATACGGCCCACTAGTATCCCAATGCTTTGATAAGGAAGGAAAATGGCTAATTGCAAGGGTTGGTATTAGCAATCTAGCTAGCGAAACACAACATACAAGTTTTTACAGTCATAGATCTTATCAAACACAGTTGATGGATGGTCTTAATATTTTGTCAGTTGGAATTACTAGAACTATGGTCCAAATTTAACAATCACACACACAGTGTAGTCATATACTATGCATTACACGGTGCCACATGGATGCATTAAGCTTAGTAAATTGATTAAACAACAAGGAAATGTCAAAATGCACATGCAAACATCCTCAATCCACACAAGACATAGAGCATTCAATTACAAAGAACTCATAAATTTTACCATGGAAAAACCAACATTCAATGGTTGTTCAGTGATCTTATTCTGACAATCTCTAGTTACAACAACAAATGGCTCCTTGTGCATCCTCCTCTCTTTGCTAGCAAAAAGCCCATTGAGCGTGAAAGTATAGGAAGAAATAGGGAGAGTTGGGGGTTAAGGGGAAGGTCAATAGGCATGACTCGTCATTTCCCATTCCTCAACCTTCTTTCCTATTTTATTTTTCTACTTTAAATAATTCATTGTTTTCTTCTCATCTTTGTCTTATTCCACGAATTGGCTTGTAGATACTGAGTCTTACAACCACTTGAGAGTTCAGATCCATTTAGGACCGATTCCTTAACTATAGAACAAAACAATTACAATAAGAACAAAAATAGGAGAGAAGGGTTAGGGTTTTGGACCCTCTAGAATCTTCATGAAATTCTACATGTGGCCAGCTCCACATGTGTGGGTAATGGGAATTGATGTGGCATACACATAGCATTGTGGTTGTCAAATCATAGGTCAACTTGGTCGACGAACAAGTCCATACAAACTTCGATCGAGATGGTCTTTAAATCGTTGGAAACCTATTGACAAGTAGAACAACGTTGAGTGGATGTGAACTATGCTCACAATGTTTTCAGGGAAAAAACCAATTTAATATTGGAAACAAGCTCTAGAAGTTCCATGACCCTAAATCACCACATCCAGACTGAACCTTAAAATGGGCCTGACAAGATTTGGTTTTCCACCCCAGAAAGCACCAAAAAAGAATAAAAAAAATATATAGTGATCCATTTCGAATCATGAGACGACAACAAGATCTCAATTCTTCATTTTGATGGCTCACTTAACAGAGAGAAGTTGGATTTCAAGATCTTCAATGTTGAAGCTTATCTTAAAACTCAAAAACTTAATGCAAATGAACAGAAGATTATGGCCATTGAAGTGCATATGGGCTATCAAGCTCTTACATGCTGACAGTACCAGGTTCCGGCACTGGCAACTTCCAATCAACTAGCTATAACAAGATGCGATGATTTCAAAACTACTATTCAATAGAGATTCTATCCTTTTGGATAGAGAAAGGACATGTCGGCATGCTAGTTGCAACAACAACAATTTACTACGAAGATAATTCAATAATATATTGACAACTGCAACAAGCTATCTATCAACCTGGAGGTAAAGGACTTTAGGAAACCCTCTTCATCAAGTTCATTCCAGGACTTCTTACACAATTGCGGAAGGAGTTGGACTTGCCTGAAGGTAGAGTCTCAATTGCATGACATTAAAAATCATAAGGTAAGAAAATAACTGAAATTAAAATCATAAAAGAATCCAGTCAAAGTTGTAGGACATAGTATTCTATATGATGGAATCTTCAAACTAAATATCACCTGATGAGCAACATACTGAACATCTGCAACATTGCCACTGCGAGATGCAACCTGGAAAGCACTTTTTAAACGGCCACACACCACACATGCCAAAACCTTCCTGCATTCAGAATAATGGAGTAAATCATAAGAGATTGAAAAGAAACTCATGCCAGGGAAATAAACCTACACTATAGGGATAATAACAGTTATGCTTTTAAAACAGTCAAGCCAATACCTGTGGCTACTCTTCAGCATATCTATAAGCTTGTCTGGCCGTTCTCTATGTTTATTAGCAAATACATTAATAGCTGCCCCCAGCACCTAAACAAGACAAACATGTTTTTATTTAGCATCACAGTCTCAACACGCTATGAAATAGCACTCTGTCCTTGTACCTTGGGTAATGATCACTGCTAAAGGTAATGATCCTAAAACATCTAGTGAAAGCAAGGCTATTAAAAATAAATATGATACACAATTTAAGTAAAAGCAGTGTTTTACCTGGTCCCAGCCATCATCATCTATAGTGCCCTTGATGTTTCGTAGAAAATCTGTCAATTGATTTCCTCTCTTCCTTTCTGCAAGTGAAGCTGCCACGCCAGCATATATGTGCACAGCTGCATGAAAATGAATTCAGACTAAGAATTTAAAGAATTATATAAACAGAAAAGTTTACAAGACCAGAGAGAAATTGATACAAAAATTAATCCAAAATTATCGATCAGATTAAAAAGAAAGATTGGACATACTTTAATAATGGCCATACTATTAGAAGAGAGTTCTATACACAAGCATCATTATTGTTAACATTTTCTGCAGGACAATTGTAAAAGAATGTATCGGTATCTACTCATACCAGGAAGATTGAATTCATATATTATTTGGAAAGTTAGATCAAAGTTTTTCTCGACAAGAGTTTCAGCAACTTCACATCTTCTTCTGCAAAAAGTAAACATGAATTTAAAAAACCTATTCAAACACAACAAACAAAAAATAGTGAGAAAACAACACATACAGAAACAGAGATTGGAGCAAGAATGTGCAACTTTATCAAATTATTTGATCTACCAGAGTTGTCATCCCAAATTAGATTGCAAATTTGAAATATATGATAGAAGGCTCATATTAATGACATGCAAAATCGACAAGATAAATATCAAAAAGACTAATTCCACAGAGATGTATTTTTAGGAGATATGTATAGGAGTTCCTTTCTTGCACAATGGCATTTGGTTGTTTCACTGTTGTAAATTGTTCCATAATTTCACAGAAAAAAACTAATTTTGTAAGTCAAATACCACAAACCTGAAAGTCTCAGGATCATTAGGATTTCCAAAAAGAGAATGCTTCCATGGAGGGCCATCTGCATCACTGAAAGATCGCACTACATCCATCTGCAAGATAAAGCCAACCGCAGTAGTCATTTCTTCCCCTACCAATACAAAACGTGGAATTTTTATTTATTGGGAGGAATGCTTTTCTAGACATGGGGAGCAATAAACTCCATCTGCATTTATGCAGCCCACAAAAACATGGAGCCATCAAACTTGACCAACACATGCACCCAGAGGGCTTGATGCCTGCTGGGGTTTAGACTAGAGCCCAATGGATATACAATGTGTGGAATTTACATGTATCCATCATAATCATTTGCAGAAACCCACAAGTTACAACACTCAAACAGGCAAACCAATATTGTCTTTTCTTTAGTTGTATCACAGAAAGGGACAGCAAATTCATGTCATCCACATGAGAAATGTTTTCACTGTTCAGTTTTTGAAGAAAAAGATTTTTCAAATTTCCTTATACTACGAAATATAGCAGTATTTTATACTCACATTTTATCCAAAATATCTATGATAATAAAATACCATGCATTCCTTATGTTAATTCCACAGAGGTGTCAAGATCAAATCTCATCGGGTCCTTTGGGGTTAACAGCCTTTGCCGCCTTAGTCACCGGGTTTGGCGAATTTCAACCATTGAGTTTGAAATTTGCCGAACTTCATTTGAATCCGAACTTCTTCATTTAAGTTCGCCGTACATCAAGGGGAATTCGAATTAGTACAGGAACAGGAAAAAAAATTGCCCAATTTCGTTTAAATTCGACTGAGTTTTAGTTTGACGCTGTTCAGCACATGGTTAACAAAAAAGGAAACCTGGCAAATACCTAAAACTAAAAACCTACACCAAACTTCAATCCCATTCTATGCTGCTGCTACGTCCGGCTCCGTGATTTTGCATGTTGAATTTAATGCCCTCAACTGAGTGAGCCAGTTCGCATGTTTCTGCATAATACCCTGCCACCGTGGCCTGTGGCTTCATCTTGAACCGTGGTTGATGACTCGACCTCCACAGTAGAGGGTCGAAGCTCAGGACGTCGAGTAAAATTAATTTAATATATATTAATATATTTCATATTACTATATACCCCATAATATATACGTTATCTTGAACTGTGGTTGATGACTCGACCTCCACATTAGAGGGCCAAGGCTCGGGACGTAGAGTAAAATTAATTTAATATATATTAATATATTTCATATTACCGTATATATATATATATATATATCTTACTCTATATATAATATATATTTCATATTAACTATATAATATATATATATATATATATATTTTTTTCATTTCTATCATATATCTATAATCTATTTAATGGGAATATTGAATTTTACTATATATATTTTAATTTTCAAATTTTGTAGTATCTCGAACTTAATGCCGAATTTTATTCCCAAAATTTTCACTATCGAACTTTTGTCGAACTTCAAGGTCGCCGAACTTGAACACGAACACTAACCAGGTGACTAAGTTTGCCGCTGACGATTGATCCACCTTCCATACGGAAATTCCAAGAAAGAAGAGGGAAAGTTCTGGGAGGGCTGACCTAGTGGGGTGAGATTATTTCCTTGGAAAAGATAAAATAAATTGTCATGCATCCATATTTTCCTGGGATTCTAGTGAGAGAGGACAGAACTATACAACACTGAGTTTTGTTGTCTTAATAGCACCTTGCAAACTTTCCTAATGTCAAACATCAAAGTATTAAAGTAGATAGTTCACTCCTAAGAATTGATGTAAAAAAAACAATATCAAATGCATGGCCTCTACGAAATGGAATTCAACTTTTGGTTATAGTGGGCTTTTCTGAGTCACATTAATGTCATTGGCAAAAACGATTTTCAGCTGAGTTACCAGATAAAGCAATAAGTCTTAGAGAGTTCCAGACTCCCATAAAAGTGGAAAGAACAAGCCGTTTGGATTCTGGAGTCGGCCAACAATGCAGCCCTCCAGTGACTCATTCCTTGGAATGAAGAAGAGTTCTGCCCATGGACTTGCTGCCAGCAATCTCCAGCATACCAACATTCCCAAAAAATCTGCTTCAAAGTCTCCAATTTGCCACACACCATGCACAAGCCATTCGTCAACCCACTCTTTGCCAATTGAGCCTTTGTTGGCAGACCTAGGTAAATGACCAGCCAAGCAAAGACCCACAGTTCAGTTGGTTTCCAGGCCTCCTCCAGTCTAAAAGACTCTGGGAGGTTGCAAGTTCAAACCCACGAGCAGCCACTGCAGGTACCCTGTGTGCCACCAGGGATCATGTGGTCTAACAAACCAGCTGTGATGGGTTTTGGACTGGGTGACAGGTACAAAAGTAATGGGTCTCCCAAGTGGCAACTGGAGGCTAATTTATGACTGCCCAGGGAACTTGGACCAAAGCAAATGTGGAGGTCGAACCTCTGACCTGAAAAAAAAATAAAAAAGCAAAGACCCACAGTTTGGGCAAATAGACCAAAGATTATGCAGCCTGTGTATCCATCTATCCTCTGAATCAGAAGAAGTCCATCTAACATTGAGAATGGGAGCCAACGGTTGTTTTTGATGCAACACAGAGTAAAGCTTCTCTGGATCATATCTCTGAATATGCTTGCCAAAACCCCAATACCAATCCTTCCATATCGGGTCCTGCATTTGAATATTCATCCTGAATAAGTCCGTGGAGGGAATCAGGTTCTGAATGTTTCATACAGTCTCTCTGGAGGAGAGAAGAGCTTTTTTCCACACTAAACTTCTCCATTCCACCCAAGATCTAGTCCCAGCATCCCATGGATGCCTCTAGTAAAATATACCCTTTCCGCTTGGCCTTTGAGATTGATACTGTGGGACTTCTGCCATCCAATGCCCATGTATAGTCCATCTCCAAATGGGGCACCAGGCTAAGTCCCAACCACACCTGCTCCATAAAGGTTCCAGTCTACCAATCTGGAAACCAAATTCCAAGCCTCCCACATGTTTTTGATAAAAAAGGAACCCCGAATCTGAAACAAGTGAGGTGAGGAAAATGCCATATAAGCCAAAGTAGCCATGGATTTTATGGACATGCTGACTCTGCATAATTCTGTCTGTCAAAAGCACCTGCCAAGGAGTTGATCCCTCCAAACACCTGACAATCCATTTAGCTGTAAGAATACTTCTATCAATCAGAAACAAGCCACCCTCTTCTCGACTGTGTTTTGCTGGTAAGTTGACAGTTATTTATAAATGACATTATGCCAATTAATATTAATATGAACATATCACCTGTTTTATTATATTTAGTTGCCACTTTTCTTAAACCTTATTTGGGATCTACATCATTGAACTCAAGGAGTTTCTCAAGACTACTACCCATGATGATATGGTTGTATCTTGCATCATGTTTTGAATTCTATACTTCTCTTTACAAATAATGTGGTCTTGCTAGTCCCCTCTTTTGAGGGTCTGCAGAGATAGTTGGATGCTCATGCTCGCTTTTATGATCACCTTGTTCTTGCAATTAACTTTAGCTGGATTAAACTCATGGTCTTCAAGCCTTCAAAGGAATCCTTCTCCAAGCTCCACTTCGAGGGAAGTGATTGAGATTACCATGACTTATACTCAGATGTTTAGCTTACCAGTCCTACCTTCAATATGAGGCGAACAACTCAATGACAATTGTGCAAATGATATGTAGTCTTATCAATGCTTCCAGATCCATTTTGCAGGATATCGCCATTAAGATATAGCTTTTTGATGCCATTATTAATCACACAACTTTTTATGGCTTGGCGATTTGGGTGTGCTTAGAGCGAGTCCAATAACTTCTGCTACAACATATTATCCTTTGTAAAAGGAATGCCTCAAAGTATTGTCCAAGAAGACTTTGGAGCCCATTTCCTTTGCCTCAAGAGCATTTTCACACTCACTACCTATCTTCACAAACTTTGTTCTTTTGGAGGCTTGGCTTCAAGTCGAGAGAGGTACCCTTATTTGGCCTTATGTTCCACCATGGAGATTGCTTAATTGGGCCCCTATGGTGGGAAACGGCGTTGGTATTTACTATTCATAGATTGGGTTGCACCTTTAGGCAGTGGATATCTCCACTGATCATCTCCCTACTTATAGGTACTCTATGCATGCCCCACCACACCTTCCCCTCTAAAAGGGGAGGTCAACAAGTTGATTAGGGAGGACACCTATCGATAGTCCATCCAAATTACACGGGTCCCCCCTTTGATGTCTTAGCTCTAAGATGGCTTCCTATGAGGAGCATTTCTTATAGATAATCGATGATCTCATTGTGCATAATGATACCAAAATCATTGTTAGAACTTGGGAAGAATAGCAATTCAATAGAAATCGATATCACTTAGGATATGAAAAAGATATGAGTTTTCATATTTCAAGCTACTCCAAACTAGTTCAGTTTGTGAGTGTTGGATGTCTTGCCAAAGATTTGAAGGGGCAAGATTCACATCTTCAAGAAGTTGTTCAAGCAGTTGATGATACAATTGATGAAATTCTTGACAAGTCCCAACATTGTCATTATGTTGGCCATTTGGAGATAGAGTGTTTTGATCTCCATTCTTGTCTTCATTGTGGGAAGACAAATCATCATTCAAAAAAATGTCAAAAGAGGACGAAGGCTAAAAAGAAAACAATTCATCATGGTTGGATAAATTCTTCGTGATGGAATCAACAAGTCACGATTATGCATAACTCTTATCATTGAGTTTAGACACAAGTAAAGACATATCTGCATAAAGAAGCTACAAAAGTAAGATGGATTTCAATCGATTGTTACAGATGATACTTTTGGGCATGATTGGGGCCCATTCTAATTCAAATGGAAAGTTGACTCTAAATGGTACTCCCGTGCACCTCAAAGGAGGGAGTATATTGACGAAGATGAAATGGACCTCTCCAACACATTCATGGGGGGAGTATATTGTGCAAACGATTAGTGGTCAACCAAAACAACCATATACATTGATTAAATTGGTTAGTGGTCAACCAAAACCACCAAATACATGGTATTAGATACAACAATGAAAGAGCTATTTAAGAATCCAAAAGCTCAAGCTTGGATCCCTTCAACAATCTTCTCTCCTTGCACTTGACAAGAGAGAATATCAACAATGATAGTGAAGCTTCAAGTTTCGAAGTCCTAGAAATCAAAATTTGGAAATTCAAGCATGGAAACTAGTCTCCTCAACAGGATATCTACAATTCAATCAACTTCAAACGATCTAGCCATGCACTTGGCCTAAGTGGAGACACCCTCATGCACCTCGAGTTTACTAGAGCCAACTAACATGCATGCATCCAGTTAACTCAAACAAAGAACCTCGTTATCTCCTCCACACGCCGACTCACTCCTTATCTCATGCATGGGCCTTATTCACACTCAGTTGAGTCCTGCATGAGGCCAATTAACTCAAGCACACATCCAGTCAACTCCAGCCATTTGTCACTCCCAAAGCTACCACATGTCATAACCTGTACCTGCCATGTGTCTCCTTTGCATGTATGCCACGTGTCACACTGCATGGCAACCATACTTGCTAATAATAGCATTACTAAAAATAGAATTTCTAAAAATAACAGTTCGGTCAAAAATAGGAAAAGAAAAAAAATGCCAGGCACTGCTAGGAGGACACTGTTGTTAGGAGGAAGTGACCGAGCACCTTTTCTCCCTAGTGACTTTATAATGCATTTTTATAAAGTGACTTTATAATGCATTTTTATAAAGTAACTTTATAAAGTGATTTTATAAAGTTGGGTCTTTTATTTTTTAATGTGTAAAGTGACTTTATGAAGTTGAGGGTCACTTTAGTGACTTAAGTGACCTCAACGAATGATTAAGTCGTGACTGCTGATCTCAAGGGAAAGTGAAGAGTCACTCAAGGGAGACCAAGGGTTAGAGGCGTTACACATTAAAATTGCATAAAGGCAACACTTGAGGGAGAGAGGGCGCACATCTTGAGGAGAGCTCGGAGGGAAGGTGAAGGGTCACATTTTCCAAGAGAAGTTTCTTAGCTTGGAGGGAAGGGCAGCAACAAGGGAGATTGGTACGCATCCCTAGGTGAGGGATTGGCATGCATCTCTAAAGAAATTGCAGCATTAAATACTGTTCATACAGCTGCTACAGGAAGGGCCATACATCAGGGTACTGTACTGTACAACAGCTCCCTGGCACAATTTTCTAGGCGTTTTGTGGCTGTTTGTTGACAGTACTGGGCCGTACAGGCCATACAGCCAAGGCATTCTGTTCAGAACACAGTTTGGCATTGTTTTCTAGAGGGATATTGTGCTGGAGAATCAGATAATTCTGCGTATTTCATGTTGATATTGTTGTTGTTGTAAATATCTGATTTTCCTTAGAGCTGAATAAGAAATTACTTCTCAAGCTGTCATTTCTTTTCTGTGATTTCTTCATGGTGCATAGCCCATAATTTTCATGTGCCAAATGTGTAAAGTTGTCTATTGTTCAGTTATTTTCCGCTGCTGGTTTTTAGTATCAGATATATGACATTAGTATTTCTGCTCATTAAGCACAGTTTTGTATTTGGTTTTTATGCTTTACTGTTGAAGCTTAATAGGAGGTTGAAATCAGTGAATGTTATATTGAGTTTCTGAGCTAATTTCAACAACTGCCAAATATAGCACACCTAAAAATAGGCACTGCTAAAAATAGCAACTTCTTGCATGTTAATGAGATCGGGCTTGTCGAATTCGATTTTCTGCAAGGAATCCGAATATGTGTTCAGAATCGTGATCTGAACTCTGGAACTCAAATTGCTAAAAATAGCAGTGTCTCGCATGTTGCTCGGAAAAAGCTCATTTGCATCGTGAGCTCACAAGGATCCCAAATATGTAATCATCTCTGTCATGTGGACCTTCAAACTCTGGCTCCTAAAAAGTAGGAAGACAACTAAAAATAGCAATTTTCTCCAAAAAACATGAAAAACTTGTGCAATGTCTCTGACTCTGAACCAGGATCATATCACTGAACCATCCTGCATCTGAACTCTGTGGGAACCAACCTCTAACTCATGAAAACTGTCTCTGAAAACTAACTCTGAACACCAACATGATGAAGTAAGTTGGCTCTTAACCCTCCAATTTGCAAAAGGAGAAAATCTAGGGGTTAACAATAGTGACTCAAGGGGACAGGATCCCCTTGAGGGATACCAAGAATCTCAGAATCTCTGCAATCTGTATCTATGAACAAATGATCTCTGGAAAATCCAACCTGTAGACCAATTTGCTTGTCCAATTGGTAATGGAGTCAATATGCATGGTGCCTCGGCTAATCTATTGAAATGAGGACTTACCCATATGTGCCCATCTGCAACTGCTACCTATAACCTGCCTATCATGTACACTCCCCCCACTGGAAAAATATTTAAAGACGACAAATGGGAGAGAGCCACCTGGTTAGATGTCAATAAGGAAAACACCTGCCAGGTACGAAAGAACCCACGAATGAGGCTAATGGGCCCTAAGGTATGAGCACTCCCTGCCAATGTGAATGATGTTCTGAAGTTGAATGCTGACCAAACTCATTCAATCAAGACCCAATGATGATCGACCTTCTTGAATGGGAGATGGCCACCAATGAGGTTAACGACCATCAAGGTGCTCTAGCTTCTGGACCATTCTTCAGATGATGTGTCAGAGTCAATAAGGAATGACCTGCTAAGAGAAAAGAAATGACGAAAATCCTTCCCTCAGCACGAAGCAATAAACAAGGAGTAGAAGTAATGGTGCCATATCCCTAAAGTTTGGATGAGGAGCTGACTGGCTAAAAAGGATAAATTAATGCAATACYTAAAGAGACAAGACAATAATATGACTCAAGACTCCTATTATCTCTTCAAGACTACCCATCATCTGATCTTAATGAGGGATCATCCACAACACTAGCAAATGAATATTTTTCACTTGAGGAGGAAGGAGAGCACAATGGCAGTGATGGTGATCTTGATGAATTTGATTACAACATTTAGTAGTTATTAGCTATCATGTTAATAGTTTAACAGTTTGCATACTACATTTTGATGACACTGGATGAGAAAACTACAGAACTTTTTACTCATGATTTTAAGGTTTGATTATGTACATTAATAACATGTCTCACTGTTTCAGTATGATGAATCATGATTGAATTATTGATCTATAGTATTGGTTTTAGACTTTTACGATTAATCTGTAATTTTATTCTTATGTGTTGACCATCTGATCTTTTAAATGTTCACTATATTTCATTTCTATAATTTTTTGATATATATGTATGTATCTTATTTCAGGGGGTTTATATAACATGTATCAGATACGTGTATCTAGTATTCCTGTATCATGTAACTTAGATTAGAAGAGTTTTCCATTTAGGTCAAGCTCATAGTCATGCAAACGATTTTTTACACTGTTACCCATG
Source organism: Picea sitchensis (assembly GCA_010110895.2). Lineage (NCBI taxonomy): Eukaryota > Viridiplantae > Streptophyta > Pinopsida > Pinales > Pinaceae > Picea > Picea sitchensis. The sequence continues at coordinate 58,997 of SNQJ01S0014987.1, read as the reverse complement.
TGGATGTTCTTGCCACTTGGCATCTGCCTTCTTTTAGTAGAACATACATGCAACTGTGAATATGGAGGGTAGAAGACATAGAACATACCAGCATTTTAGAATAAACACGGTAGAGGACATCTTAAGAATGACAGGATATTGTATTCACAGTCAGTACATCAATATGCTGTATGATAATATTCCTTATGGATGAATACAGGATGTATGTTGCAAGCCACATTTGTATAATATTATGGTAGTTGAAACACACTTTCTTGAAGTTCCCTCAACAGCAACGAATAGAACATAGAACCATGTTAATAATCTTCAGCATAAATGGATGATAAGTAGAGCACATGCTTAACTAAGACTCTGATTAAACCTTTTTCTTTTTCACGATCTTTCTTTATCATGCTCCTCTTATTCACTGCCTTTATAATTCTCTGAATTCTTCATGGCATAAATGCTTTGATTTCATGATTGTATTTCTTGTAAGATTTGATGTAAGAGAAAAAAATTAAAATATTTGGTCATAATTATGATTAAGTCAATTTGTAATCTGAATGGATGATTTTTTCCTACTAATCATTTTGAGCATGATTGTGCTGCCAGTCAGCTTTAGATAATTCAATGGCTATTTTAAGTTGAATATATATACAACTAACAAGACAGAAATGATTGAAGATTACAATTAGCCCTACTACACACTAAGCTTAAAAATTTAAACATTTATATCAGTTTGGGTTAATTTCACAAAACCTTAATCTAACATTCCTGGATGCCATATGGATTAGATTTAGTTTGATATTCAAAGTCCAAAGAATTTGCAAATGGATTCCTACAGTCAATTGTAATCCTTTTCCAGACAATACATCACAACCACAAAGTGAAATTGGTTTAAAGATATTCATACTTGTATACCAACTCGAGCAGAGAATTTCACAAGCTCATCTTCAGAAAGCTTCTCGGAGGCACTCTTTCCTCGTACGGCCTTTGCAGTACCTTTTACAGCCTCCCCTGCTTTGTGCCGAGCGGACAATCCTTCCTCAAAATGCATCTGTGAAACACATAAATAGGCTGAGTCATAAGGAGAAAAGAAAAAAGTGGAATTTCTAAATTTATACATGCTTGTTGGAGACCACTTGCATTTATATAAGATTGTTATACCAGATCACAGAGCAGTGCACTTTTATCTATCAATATTAACATAGGATGCTAGGTGATTTAAAAAATCTATGTTCTTCCATTAAATTTTCATGGGGAAAGCTGATAACTGGCAAATCCCTTCCACGATATTTGATGTGTGCCTTGATGATACTGTTCAATATCCTTTGTTTTCATATCAGGTCATTTTTTTTTTATATTTGTCTCTGGTAATTGGACACAATTGACACAGTTTCACCAGCTTAGTACTACTACATTTACCAGCTCAATTCCATCATTTTCTCCTACTAAAGCAGACTGTATTACCTAAACTTTTATCTTGTTGCCACGTTATCTCACCATTTTCATTCCTTTCTCTATCAAAATAATTTGATACCAGCATGTCCACTGCTATGTTCTTTTCATCACAAGTACTATGCTCCTTCAAGATAAAGTCTCATTAATGCACAATGCACATGCTTACTTCTGCACAATGCAGATAAGACAATTTTATTAATGTCCATGAATGACCGAAAATAGGTGAATGGCACTCAAATTACTTTCTAGTAGAAACATACAGGAGTGCCCAAGCATTTACTAAAAGCTAAAAGTTAAGCATAAAATAAAAGAAGCTAACCAACTATATGAGGAAAGTAGCCAAACTCAAAATTGTAACCGTAGGTAACATGATAAAAGGCTAAATATCATCAAGAAAACGGTGGAGAATATGATGGGGAGGACAGGCAGAATGTGCAAATCAAAACATGACACTTACTTGGATGTTGCAATCAGCGTAGGCTTTGGTCAAACCTAGCCAAAAACTGGGTCAAACCAAGTCAAAATAGGCAGATTTAGTGATGGAAACATGTTATATGGACACTGGTACGGCTCAAAACACATTTTCCACTGTATGAAACGCCTTTCCCACACGTGCGATGCACTGGTACAGCCGAAAATGCATTTCAAGGCAATACCACACATTTCTGCACTTCCGTATGGAAACACGCCTGGTACAGTACCCACAGTGGCATTTCCTGCAACATAGTTTAGTGGCAGTTGGTTAACTTAGGTTTCTTTCATGAGACACATTTTGATCTATCTCATTATTACACACTGAAGATTTTTCTCTTCGGCCTCAAATCTTAGGAGAGTTTCAGTCCATTTCTCCTGGGCTCCTCCTAAGTTCACCCATCTAGGCCCTCTTAGCTCTAGGCACCCTCGATAGGACATCATCGAGTTTTGCATCAACACCATGATAGTGATAGATGATGAGTTATGACAGGAGAGTCTGGACTCCATCCTTTACTTCTACCTTTATCTTAGTCTTTGAGAAATTCTCATTCTCAGAATAGTTTAGTGGCCCCCATCACTTCGAGAGATCAATATTTCATCATCGAATTCTTTCTAGCAGCCTTGAGCGTTAAGAGTCTCAAAGGATCGTTCCTAACTTCCTCCCAAGGTTACACAGCCATGTTCTCTCAGCATAGACTCTCCCTTGAGTACAGTGTCAGGCAATGTATTGACTATTCTGCTGTCGACACAATAGGGGCATCTTTATCTTTCTCTACTTCCAATTATGTTTCCAATATGGTCATTGGGGTTTTCTCTTCACTCTCGCATTCTAAGCCTATTTATGATAATGAGTATCCCTTTATCATGTTGAATCTACGCTTATAGCTTTGGCTATTTCTCCTATTCAGTAGTTAATTTATATTTAATTTCACTGTTTAGCTTCTAAAAGTTGCTTTCGCACTAACACAAATTGTCATTACTGGATTGTAATTTTGGCACTCCCATGGTCTGATGTTAATTGGTTGTATATTCTAGTCTGGTTGACCAATCCTTTCACCAGTGCCCAGTTCGCCCCCCTCGCCCTCGGACATCAGACCCGGGAGACCTTGACATCATTAGCATCATTGTCAGACTTCTCTCTCTCTCTCTCGACAGATTTTTGAGTTGTCCACTTTTCCAAGCTTGGACATACTTATATTTTGGATCACCGTACTTTTGTCACGGTCATATACACTTTGAGGCTGTACGACTGTAGTTTTCTTTCTTTATGTTATTTTCAGCATTATCTAGGAGCTGTGCTTGCATTCCCACATTGTATTCATACTTGTTGTAGTCTTCATTCCCATTGACCTACTTTTGTGGTCATTCGTTGGACATTAATAAAATTATCTTCTCTCTCTCTCTCTGCAACTCTATTCCATGTATGCACTTATTAAATAAATATTTTATATAAAACAAAGTGGAGCATGGAAAAGGATTCCTCATTTGTGCAAAAGTTATTTACTTGCATCATCTGCTCATTTTCTAGATATCGTTTCATGCACAAATGCAATAAAGGATGGAGTACATAACAGACTAAAATAACCCCAGAAAGGTGATAAAAGAAAGCACCATAGAAAGCCACATCCTAACACAATGAATATGGTGGAAGCTAATATTGTCTTCTTGAGAGAAGCTTTGATATGTCATTCATATACTATTATATAGTTTGAAACTTTGCAGCACCTGCGTATATGTTTTTCAACCTTTCTGTCATACAAAGATATATTGTAATAAGGAAATATAGATCAACCTTGAATTGCAAAAGCACTCCTAATGTGAAAACCAAATTCATACTCCTGATTTAGACATTTCAGAGTCAGTATTTTCATTGCCAAATCCCATGATATCCCTGTTGATGATATCATCCATTTTTTATTGCAATAAACTTCACATCTATACAGCCTGTTGCCCAATCCCATCAACATAAACTGTAGCAACATTGTTACTAAATTAGAGACTAGCAACAAACTCATAAATATTGAACTTCGAGTTTAGGAATGGTCAAATACTGGAGTTTTCAATAAAATGCCATGTACGTGACAAGAAGAGACAGCTTCCATGGATTAAAAATCAGAACGAATCAGCTAGTTTCCATTTATAAGAAATTCTTCCCTACTAAAATTTTACCAGTATTTACCACAAAAAGGAAAAAGCTACAAAAAGAATGCACCTACACTGGCTCCTAACTTCACCAAATATTAGTGTGGAAATCAAACATAATTATGAGAATGCAACAATAATTCTGAGATATTCATTAAATCTTACACTTCACTACAGGATACCATCTATGTCAGTTTAAAATCAAGAGCTTGTGTCCTTCCATATACTTCAAACAACAGGCAAGAGTATATCAAGTAAATGAGCTTAAATAAATAATACAACCTTTCCATGTTCAAGATGCTTGAGTGCCTGCTCTTGGTGAGAGGAATTCAAGAAAAGTTGAATACAACAAAGGCCTGCAGCAACATGGTCCTTTTTCAAAACCTACACAACACAAAAATAGCATCAAACATCAGTTTTTATTAGACAGTTTTTGGTATAATTTGAAAAAAGGCAAAACTGAATGTAAGGACACTATAAAAAACAAAGGGCATATCGACGATTTTCTCCTTTGTAACTTATCCACCTTTACCCAAATAAAGAGATTTATTAGCATGTAATCAATCAAGATGAAACCCATCCAATAGATCTTTGGATGCTACAACAACTTCAAAAATGACTAACTGATGATACAGAAACCTAAGGGCGAACCATGCATTGAAGCTCAAATTGTTTCCATTAGGTCAGCAAAATATTCTGAGTGAGGAAATAGTGTCATTAAGCTGTGCAAAGTCAACAGAATACTATTGCATTTATTGTTCATCAAACTGTAGGCAGTCATGAAGTATGCAACAGCTAAAGCCTAATATTCGAGAATGGCTTGAATAATAATATACGAATGCTTTGGATTGAATGATCTGATTGAAGAATCAAAAAGCATTTGTAGTCGTGGTGTATAAAATCATTTTTAGTCATGGTGTATGGCATATCATCTCCACATGGGTCGCTCAAGAGATGTGTTTGAACTTTGGCCCATTACTAAGTCCACTCTACGCTGTGATTATGGGCATATTTTCTTAGTAACATTGATTACACATCTCTTGCGTAGGGCCTTTTTTATATTGAGCTGTTCATACTTGGCTATATCACACCTCTTGGATCTAAAGCTTCTAGTGTTCCAACATTCTCTTTTAGTGTCTCCCAACATTCTCTGACATCTCAAGTTTGCCTGGTGTTTTTCTATTGTTGAAATTCCTTTGCTTTATTATTTTCTGGTAAAATTTTCTTAGAAGTGGTAGCTTGAGGTCATTACGAATCTCTTAGAAGGAAATAGATTTGGCTTCTACCCCTATTTCCATAATGTTCCATCAACCTTTGGCCACTCCTTTAAGATGTAAGGCTACTGTATGTAGTTTACCAATTTTACTACCATCACACAAATAAACGTAAATATTTACTCATCTTAGTCATTCCTCAAAGGTGCCTCAACTCTGTTTTCCTTCACAATTTGGAAAGGTTACCTCTTGAACCTTCTTCCTTGTGAATTCAATTGGATAGGATTTGATTTGATTTTCAAAGCAGTGGATATGTAAGATGTTCAAAGATGGACTTCACAGTTGCTCTGGGACGAACAAAGTTCCTCGAGCACAAATAATCCAAAATATCTGGAATTTAGTAATCAAATCCGTACAGACAAATATATATATATATATATATATATATATATATATATATATAGAATAGATAGTAAGATGATTACAAACATATACCTACGTAGGGGTGCCCTTAACTAATAGTCATGTTCTTTGAGACATCCTTTCATTATTAATAGTATTATTTATTAATTATCATTTATTATTATGTGTGGCCATGTCTATTTATATATATATTATAATTATTATTTATTAATTATCATTTAATTATTATGTTATTAATATCTATTTTATATGTATATTTATGTTCATAACATTGCCTTCCCCTTAAAAATGCTTTGTCCTCAAAGCATAATCATTGGAAGACATATGTGCTTTTAGTTGTGACTCTCGATGAATCAAGATGATATAACCTTCGAATTCCCAAACTGATGTGTTGCATCTTTTGGGGAGTGATCCATCCCAAATCTACTTTCATTGTAATTGTTTGATGATTGACTGTTCGGATGTGGATTCTCATTTTAAGCTTCCCTACAAGTTGTTGAATTTGTCTTTGTTCTTTTTCAGTGTGGTAGTTTATTTGTTGGTAAGAAGAACATTGCTTATTTTCCTCTTCTCCTAGTCGTTGGTCGTAGTGACTCTTGTGATTTGGATGACGATAAGGCATCCTAATCTTTTGTGACTTTTCCTTGGAATCATCTTCTTTTGATGTTTGTAGTGATTTGTCAATGTAAGCATTCTTTTGAATTTGAACATCAATTGACTTTGTATTGGTTCCTTTTTCTACTGTCGAAATTTGAATGTCGGATAATTTCTCTATTGGGTGAGTCATTGTTTCCTTGTCAACTCATGATGTTTTGCGATCTAGCTCTTCTTGTAAAGAATTCTTATCATGTTTGAGCTTTTTAATCTAAGTTAATAAATCCTGATTATGTCGTCTTAATCATAAAAGTTCTTCCTTATTTTCTGACCTATCGTCTTTTTCTAATTCTAGATTCTTCTTTCTTTCATCCTTTAAGATTTTAATTTGTTCAAGTAACTTTTGGTTCCTTAGGCAGGAGATTTCTTCCTCTTTTTCAGTTAATTTCTCCTTGAGACCTTGATTTTCTTGTTCTGAATTTTTATTCCCTTGCTTCTTGTCTTTTGACTTTCTGGTTTTAACTAGTAAATTTTGATTATGATTTTTTAATCGTAATATTTCTTCATCTTGTTCTAGTAAGTCTTGGTCCATTTTTTGTCTTTTGGTCTTTAGTTCTTCATTTTGTACGATGAGTTCCCGAATACGGTCTTTGAAGTAACGATTATCTTTCTCTGTCAACCCATTAAAATGTTTCTCCTTCTCAATTTCAAATTGTAATTTTTTATTGCTCACTTTATAATGTCCTAGTTCTCCTTTCAATATCCGTGATTGTAATTCTGAGTTATCTTGATATTCTTCCATAATAAATGATTTCCCACAAATCGGACTTAAGCGATTTTGATTTTTAAAAATTGTCATATACCCAAACTCCATATCACAAAAAGGACATTTAGTCCAAAATGTAGATTTATATATGGAATTGTCCATTATTTTTTTATAAACTTGAATTGGTTTTAAGATTTATTTTTAAATTTTAATCAATTTGTACCTTCAAGGACTTTGTACTTCAAAACTTTTCTTCACCCTTCTTTTCTTTTTATCTTCACTTTCCTCTCTCCAATAATATCAAATATATATATTTCCTTTACACCTTTTTTTATACTTTATAAAAATACTTTATATCCACTTTAAGTAACCTTTCTTTTGTCCCCGAGGTGTAGGATAGTCGGTGACAGAGTGTGCTGTTAAGGCACTCTGTGATGTTAAGTCACCGGTTTGAAACCTGCGGGGACAACAAATCTAGACATGTTAAGGGTTGGTGTGGCTCGGGCCGGGTGCGATCCCCGGGTGATTTTGACGGCTTAGGTGCCCCTGAGTCGCGGTTTTTCAGCCACAGGCTAGTCTCGCAGGTCATGGACAAACTAGCAAACAAAAAAAAAGTAACCCTTTTTTTATACTTTATAAAAGTACTTTTATATTGAGCGATTTAATAGTGTCTTAATTAAATACCCTTTTAAAAAGATCACCTCAGTATATACGTTACTTCTCCTTTATCCACAAATGATATATAAAGCTATGCACTTTTTATAACTTTAAATATGGCCTTAAGATTATTTTTATAATATCCCTTCCATAATTAATTTGGATGTTTGAGGTATGAGGTTCTTTTTTTTAAAATAATTGGTCCTTTGTCTTGCTTTTATTTCTTGTAATTTCTTGTAGTGGTTTCTCTCTTATACTTTTTGCTATACCTTGTTTTTTTAACAATATTTTTGTAATATATTATATATCTTAAAATTTTATTTTATTTTAGTTTTTTAAAGGCACCTTTAAAAACTCTTTTTACTTTTTCCCTTTTATTTTAAAAACTTCAAATACTCTTATGTAACTTCAATTACTCAATAATAAGTCACTTTTTTAAACTTTGTGGTAACTTTTATGAATTTTTTTTATCTTTTTGAACAACCCCACTAAAATATACTTTCTCTTAATAATAATATCTTTTCTTTTAAAATAAGATATTGGCCTTTTAATAAACTTAGTAACTTCTTTTTAACTAATGACTGTGACCTTTGACGTGAGGTTTCGTTTGGGATTCCCTTTTTGACTTCTTTAACTTATATACTTCACTTTTACTCCTTGTAAAGTTATGGAGATGCACCTTTTACTCCTTACTTCTTGGTAATTGTTGGTCAACTAACTATTATGCTCCTGGGTAGGATTTCACCTTTGTATTTAATAGTTTGACTTTATAATTTTCTTATGTAACTTTTATATTGAAACACTTTGATTTTATTTATATTTTCCTTTTATTCATAAACCGGTTACGTACGTATTTTGAATTTCCAGTGGAATATCTTCAACGAAATTCCGAGTTTTTATATGGCCAAAGGCTTGAGTTGGTCGAAGACCTGGACTTTAGAAAAACTCAAAAAAAATTGTTGGCCAACAACTAGTAATCAATGGAATGTCCAAGAAGGGGCTTTGATACCAAATAGGACGAACAAAGTTTGTCAAGCACAAATAATCCAAAATATATGGAATATAGTAATCAAATCCATATGTATATATATATATATAGTAAGATGATTACAAATGAGAATGAGGGCTCGCTTATATACCCACACAAGGGTGCCCTTAAACAATAGTCATGTCCTTTGAGACCTGTCTTTTCATTATTAATAATTATTATTTATTAATTATCATTTAATTATTATGTTATTAATATCTATTTTATATGTATATTTATGTTCATAACATGCTCTATATCCAAACAAGGACCATGTGTGAACTTGTTTCGAGCGCAGCAATGGAAACAATAACAATGAAGCCAACATCTTTACTCTTTAGGAGACAGTGTTTCTATGGAATTCTCCTCCTTTGCAACATGGTGTTCTTCCTTTGCAGATACTTCTTCATATGACTACTTGAATTACCTTGGTCCTTTGTAGTTGTTGGCATCACCAAGAGGATCATTGCCAATTCCTATTGTCACTGACCTCATATCCATTGCATGTAATCTACTCATTGCCTTCATTGATGTTCTTAGTTGTACTCCACCATCAATTGTTAAAGATGTACCCCCTAATTTGTAGTTGAGCACAACACTCAATTCTTAAAAGGATGATATATGTTAGGAGTGAAATTATGTCGATCCACTATAAAATCTGATGTGATAAAAATGGAGTGGTTAAATAATATCTGATGTTAAGTGTTACAATATTTATATACTTGTATAATTAAGTTTCTACAAGAAGGAACTTGTGTTAAAGGTTATGTTTGCCCCAACTTCCTAACCTCCTTTGCTCAATCAATATACAGAGACAAGCAAAATGCACAAAAGTTTGTCATTTTTATGGACCTTGTCAAGGGTATGCAGTCCCCTTTTGGGTCCTTGAGAGCACTTCTTAGAGTTGAGGGAGGGCCTCATTGTCCGTCCCTCATACACATATAAACACCGGATGCATTCACTCAAGATCCCCTAGGGTCAGTTTTGAGTAGGGTCTCATAGACTCCAGGTTGAGACCGACCAACATATCCTGCGACCAAATAGGATCTACCGGATGTGTCACTTACAAGAGCCGAAGATAGAGATGCAACTTATTTTCAGGTGTCCCTTCTACTATAAGATCATAGGACAATATCATTGCCTATATAGAGATTCAGAGAGCTCCCTTTCCACTTTCTTCCAGTATCTATTGATGTTTTAGTAGCATCGAACACGTACTTCCACGTCGGTTTGTGTCTAACATGTGGGAGTCATCATTATAATCTCTCAAACTTAGGAAATTCACTTTATAAGTGATTAATAAAGTGAATGTACTTTTAGAATTAATGTGAGTTTAATTAAGTTAAATGCCTAATGTTTTGGCATTAGTAACTTGAGTTAATTAAATCCTAGCCATTAGATCTATAGTGAAGGTGATATCTAATCTCAGTTGTTGATCACTTTGGAGATCAAGGGTTTTGGATTTAGGGTTAACTCAACATTATAAAAGGTAGTGTTGCCATCCTTATACACACTTGCAAACGTGAGCAAAGTTCAACTCACTTAGTGTGTCCTTGGAGGCACAATGCCTAGGTTCAAATCCCACGCTGTCACTTTGACTTGAACCTCTTCCGTCTAGGCTTACTCCTAGGGAAGCCAAGGGGGGTAGACCCTAGTTACTAGATAGGATTAACGTTATGTTCTAGGAGTTGATTTTAATTAGTTACAAGGTTTGGGGAAAGACTAACCTATGATGCAAAGGCAGCAATGCAAGATGCAAGATTTACTTAAGTCAAGCAAGCCCTTTCCTAAGTCAACTAAGACTAGTGCCTAAGATTGGGCAATGGGGTCAACT